>PVIJ01008234.1:0-75877 GCA_004024925.1 Scalopus aquaticus
GGCGGCGAGAGGGTTCACCAGAGACGGAGCGGGTAGCAGAACAGGCAGATCAGAAATACACTGCTGCGGGGAGCAGCGGGCGAGGCAGGAGAGGTCTGCCGCACCATGTGGGATTCTCCCTGGCTGGGCTTCGAACTCGCATCGCTGCTGCCGACAGCTCCACAGCGCAGCACTCAACCGCTGCGCCACAGGGAGGCCCAGATTTGCTGATTAATGAATTGGATATGGGGTATGTGAAAAAGAAAGAAGTCAAGCCAATCTCCAAAACTCGTGGCTCCCTGGGAAGTATAGTGCAGATTGACCTATACATGATTACCCAGCCTCTCAATCCCTTCTGGTTTTTGGAGGAATTCCCATCATGTAAATCTAGATGTCACAGAGAACACTTCTCTGACTAAAGATGTGGTTGCAAAAGTTAGACCTTCTTTGATCTAGTCTCCTGGCTGCTGATTCATGTACATCAACAGAGCAGCAACAGCTGCAGTATGCAGCTGGTGGAGTAGGGGTTACAGAAGCACTCTTGATCCAGAGTGCCATTGTGTCCACTGTGCAAGGGACAGGTGGTAGTTGTGTTTTTATGAAACCAGTTCCTGCCTCTAGCTATGTTTCTGACTCTGTAACCTTTAAGACTGGTTTGCCATCTTCCTAGCAGGTCCACAAGCTATGCTCTTCCAAGTCAAAAAATACTATTTCTACTTTTAAAAGATCCAGAGATAGGATCCTATCTCTGCAAATAAACACCTTGATTGATACTTTAAGGATTTATATCCCTACTATGAATATTGTCATAATAATAACAACTGTCATTCATTGATTGACTGAGGAAGTTGTTTCAATTAATAACAGATTATTCTTTTATTAGAAGTGAGGAAACTGGGACATAAAAGATCAATCACTTGTCAAGGTCATATGACTGACATTTAGCTGACAAACTTAAGACTGAACTTAGTCATTTTTCCATTAAATCAGTGTTCTATATAATGACCGTGTATTCACAACAAATGTCAAATTTCCCTGAAATCCTCTAAAACCACAGAACTTTGTGCTAACATTTTGTCATTATTTTGAAAACATAATTTGGTAAGAGCCATAAATCTAATTCAAATTTTAACATTTTTAGTATTGCCTGAATTTGGGCAAAATCTGTTGTTTTTTTTTTCTCTGAAGTTTCAGTTTTCATAGATCTAGTTTCAATTGCTTAGAAGTTGGAGGCAAAGTGCTATATTAGCAAATGCACCAAGTTCTTCAGATAGCATCTATTACCATTGAGATATCAAATACCATGGTAGGTTGGAAAGTACATACTCTTTTGTGCTCTTTTAAATAAATTTGATAATACAATTACAGTTACCTAAAATACGAGGGTGATAGGCTTAAGTATTGTTCAGTGCTTTAAATATTGTTCACCAGAGAACTTTGTGGCTAAAAAGAAATGAAACTGATCATCAGAAAAAAACTGTGGTTTGTCAGCCTCTGAGAAGGGCTCAGAGGAGGCACATATTACAATAATTTTACTTGTATAGCATTAAAGAGGTGATGTGGTGTTACAGACAAAAAAAAAAAAAACTGAGCTAAGAGTAACATGTGCTTCTAAGTGCTAAACCAACCAGCTGTCTAGTAATGCAACTAAAGGCAATTCAACAAATACTAAGCACAAGCTCATAAAGTAGAGATGAATAAAACAGGCACAGAAACCTAAATAACTCTGATGCTTTATTAGAATTACTCATTTTTCAGTGCCTACTGCACTTTCCAATTATAAACCTAGAAGGTGCTGAGTTCTGGGACTTCAAAGATGATTAAGAAAAATTCACCCTTGGGCCTCCCTGGTGACACAACGGGTTAAGTGCAGCACTGTGAAGCTATCCAGAGCCACTGCAGCACAAGTTTAATACCTGGCCAGGGAGATTTCCACATGGTGCTGCAGACCTCTCCTGCCTCGCCCGCTGCTCCCCTCAGCAGTTTGCTTTAGTCGATCTGCCTGTTCTGCTTCCTGCTTAGTCTCTTGTGAACCCTCTCACCACCCCACACCTCTGGCCTACACCCCAGCTTGTATGCATAAATAAATAAAAAAAAAAAGAAAGAAAAAGTCACCCTTATTCCTACCCTGCACTGCCAAAGAGTAAGCGGCCCCGGCAATAATGACCAGCTTCACAGGGGCACCGACATTCACCAGTCCTCTCTCTCTGGTAGACTTTTTTCTGTCCTTTCTGTGATCCTTCCCAGCTCTTTCCTCCTCTATCAACCAACTCCCCACAACTTTAATTTAACTCTGTCAATTTAACCTTATTCTCTCAAATAAGACTTTATTGCCTCTCCATTTCCTACTCTACCCACCCCAGCAGAATGATCTTTAGAAACCTCAAATTCTGAAAACTGAGTGTTTCCCACTCCATCAATAAAATAAAAATATAAGCAATACAAAAACTCTAACTCCGTATATAACTAATCTGCTTTTCCAGATACTATACACCTGTAAAAATCTGACTCAATTTATCATCTCTCCAGTTTAAAGGAAAAACAAGCTTGAGTACATAGCAATTTTTATATACACTTTCATGGGATTCATTAGTTTTTGGAAGTTCATGATGAGTATAAATCATGGGCCCAGATGATTATAATATTTTTTTATCCCTGAATTAAGAAAGGAGTCAAATTTCTAAAGACCCTTCACTCACCTTAAAGATTTTGTACTTTATGAAAATGACAGTGGGAGTAAGGGGCTATTGAAGGTTTTTTAAACTAGGATGAAGCAAGCTTAAATTTGTACTTTGAAAAGTTCTTTCTGACTGAAGTGTAGAGAATGGATTACAGGGCCTTAGATTAATGACTTGTTGGAAGCTGTTTTAGAAACCCAGCAAGAGATGATGGTTAAATACTAAAGGGTGCTGGTTTCTTTTGGGGGTGGTAGCAGCATCTAAAATTAGATTGTGGTGATGCTTGCAAAACTCTGAAAAACTAAAAACTCTTGAATTGTGCACATTAAGTGGGGAAAATTTATGGTATTGAGATGTTTTTGAAAACAATACAGAACAAAACAAAACAAAACGCACCACACCAGGTAAAAAAAGCTCTCACACCAAAATGAACAAACAAAAGTAGATCAATTATGGTGGTGTTATGGACAAATAAGACAGAATTTTAGGAGAAAAGAGAAGTGAGTCAAGAGAGAGTATTGCATTTGGTTCATAGGGTAGATGCTGATGCTTTTATTGAGATGGGGAGAGAGGAATCATCTTACATAGCAACGGAACAGATTCTGGAAAGCACAATACAAAGGTCTGGAAGGAGCACCCAAGGAGTACTCAAGAGATGACTGCACTGAGGAAAGGAAGTGTTACAGGGCAGGGAGAGGGGCACCCCCAGAACCCCCAAACCTGCCAGCTCAAAATAGGTTGTGCCATCTGCCGCATCAATACAAAACATGAGACCTTTTGTGGAAACAAACTTTAATAGAATTAGGTAAGATGGAGAATATAGTTTCTAAATCAAGCATCCAATGTTATCCAACCCCTCATGGGTAAAAGTCCACCCAAATGGGACTGGCCCAAAGCAAGTCCCGAAAGCCTGCCACAAGTCTAAAACACCTTTTGGCAGGGACCCATAGAAAAGGGTCAGAAACAGCCAGACAGTTCAGGGGGAACTAAAACACCTTTCAGCAGGGACCCATACAAAAGGGTCAGAAACAACCAGACAATTCTGGGAGTTAAAGAGCAAAATCAAAACCAACATCAACTTGCCATGGTCAACCTCCCCACAGGTCTCTCACCCACATCTGTTTCAATCAGTCCAGGCCAGTGCAGCTGTTGGGGGGAAAAAGGACGTCTGCAACAAACTCCACAGATAGGTTTATGGGCCCCACCTCAGACCAAAGAGATCCAAGACACTAAGGGCTACTAATCCCTTAATTCCATCATCATCCTGAAGAGAGGATTGCTGGGAACTGAGGGGTGGAGTTAAGCATCTAGATTGGCTATATAACCAGAGTTTTGGACCTTGGGGGTCTCTTGCTTCTCGCCAGGCTACAGAGTGCCATTGGGGGTTTCCAGCTCTTCGGATGTGGTAGGACGTATTCGGAGATTTCTCTCTCTCTCTCTCTTTTCCTCCTTTGTCCCTGAGTAATTCATTTTTTTATTTCCCTTCCTTTTTGTAAATAAACCTTTTATTAACCTTTTTGTGAGTGCCTGCAATTGTTCTTACTGTAAATCCTTTTTAGTGCATGGGTGAGAACCCACAGTCAGGTACCCCATGTATATCGGGGTTGCCCTATAACACAGCTTATTTATATGTCTCTCTGCTCCTTGTGCCTCTTCTGGCTCTCCATCCTGCTTCCTTCTCTCTTCTATCTGTTCTGTCTTCTGTGTCCCTCCTTCTCTCTTCTCTAGCTTTTTATCTCCTGCTCAGCTCCACCCTCCCTTGGGTGGGGCAGGGAACCTGGAATACTCCTTTACCCTGGGGATCACCCTATAACAGAAGGACAAATTTTACTTGCCATCAGTGCTGGGGGGTTGACTTATTTCTAAAGCAGCCAGAAAGACTGACTTACCAAATTAAAAATACAAGTATTTAAAGGGAAAGAAAGGCAAAATACGAAGGGTACCATGTTTAAGTTAGGCTGTTTATGGTGTGGAAAAGAAAACCCAACTTTCTCACAGAACTAGAGTATTTACAAATATGTTCATGTCTTCAGACATCTGCATAGCAAAAATCAGGGGAAACATTGTTTAGAGAGACCAGGTATGTGGGAAAATTTCCAGGGTTTATTGTCTTGGTGATCAGAACCAGTCTTTTGGTTTCATTTTACAATATGCTTTTATTATATGTGACATGCTTCATCATATGAGACATGCTTCATTATATGAGAAGGACAAAGTTTCAGTTTTGCTTCCACTGGAGAGTGGGAATAGAATAAAACTTGCAGAGAGAAGCAAAAAGGATGGGATTAACAGTATGTAAACATATGGTGGGTTGAGCATGGCAGGTATGCAAATCAAGGAGGAAGGCAAGGAGAGGGAAGAGTATAATCACTCAACTCGGGTGCACAAGCCCACATAGCATTTAGGTCAATAATTTCCAACCTTTGACTCAAGCTCCAACTAAGATGTTAGTTTAGAAGACATTGTAGGACTTGGAGAAGACGAATTTGAAAACTCAAGGAGGATCTTAACTCAAATGGTTACAAAAAGATATATCCTGATTCAAAGAAAACTACCATGGGATTTAACATCAGCCTAAATTGGAAGCCTCAGGCTTCATCTGGTTACAGATAAGAGATATGCAGTTCTAGGCTTCTCTCAAAAGAGAGTGTCAAAGTCTACAGGAAATCACTATTTCCTGTATAACAAATAAAGTCTGCATAGTTGGCAAGAGAAGGTGAATTTGTACACAGACTTTAGAATAGGTAGACTCTGAAGCTCTGATTTTCCACTTGGGAATGAATCTCTTTCTGTTGCTGCCACCAACGATGATCTCTTTAAGACTTCATCATCTTCATGACTACAGATCCTCTCCTAAACTCCTATTGCAGTTAAGATCTTACTGGGGTGGTCAGACTATAGAATGCATAAAAATAACCTTTAAGGGATGTTAAGATATAGATTCCTAGGTTTCATGCCTAAAAATATTTAATCAGTCAAGTACTGGACTAGAAATTTTTAACTTCCAAGTGATCCTAATAGAGTGCTCCAAATGCCACATTCTAAGAAGCACAGCACCAAGGGGGACAAACGGGGATAATATAGAAAAGAATATATAGATAGTATGATTTACAAAATAAAGCTGACTCACTTGCAGCATCTAGCCCTTGCCTTCAAATGGGCATAAATAATTTCTCCCTAAGAACAGAAGTCCCTAAAACATGTCTACTTTATTCCAAATATAGTCCTAAAACATAATTCAGAGAGAAACACAAATTCCCCATGGACTAAGTTTCCATTTGCTATCTAAGTTTCATTTTCTTGGAAGAGGACTAGGCGTTTCCCTGAAAACTGGATGCTACTCACCCTCCCTTACTGGGCAGTTAATTAATAAAAGTGTTAGAATGCAGCCACAAGAAAATCACAAGAGACACAAATATTACAGCAAGTAATTTACAATTTATATAACCAAATAAATTGTGAAGTTTGTATTTTTCACTTTCTTCAAAGTCTACATATTTTTTAGTTCTAAGTACTCCCATCAATACTTTAACCTGACCTCTGCTAAGCCTAGACCAGCTCTTTCAGGTGAAGGTGAATATTATTCTTATAATTGTCCTCTTGCTGTCCTGAGAAACTTAGCTCCTAATCACTTCTGAAGTATGATCGTGAAAAGAAATACTCTCCAAAGGAAGCAATAAGTTTGCAGAGATAAAACTGTAGGCAAAACATGCTGGACATATTGCACAGAGTATATCATGCACCCCCACCCCTGCAACTCCCCAATTCCCAAAAACACATATATGAAAAGTGGACTTTTTCAAGAAGTTTGGTTGAAACAAAATATGCACAGATACTTTCAATTTTCATGTTTTTGACCTTTAGCTTATAGTAGATATTTCCTGCTTCTACAGCTGTTGGGTGTGTCCCTCCTCTTGTTCCTGTGATGTAAACTTAAAAAAAGTTTCCACAAAAAAGAAGAAACAAGTAGATCAAAGTCTCAAGTACACACACACACACACACACACACACACACACACACACACACACGATGCTTTACAGGGTCCCACTAAACATTTTAAATGTTTAGATTCATAGTATCCCAACCTAGAACTGGAGAATGCTTTTGGCCTTAAATGTGAAAAATAAAATTTGTCCAATCCTATTACTTTTTCAGAACAAAAGAAAGTCCACATGAAATCATGTATTGACTCCAATTTTATGAGCCTAAGAGAAAAATTGTGTAACTCAAAGCCAAATTTCTTGAGATATCCTAGTGAAAAGCAAATCATAATAGTAATGGAAAGTACATGGCATCATACACAGTATGATTTTGTTGTTCTCTCCCAATGTGCCTAAGTCTTCTCATAGCATGAAGTATGCATGGGAGTGCAGGAGCAACTTCTGGGTATACCAGGTAAGGTTCATTTGATATGTATTTCAACACCTGCTGAACAACCTCCTACTTCCACACATGACATTCCCTCTGTTACTCTGCTTTAATTGAAGTTTTCCTGAAGTGCTGCTCCTGAGCCAAAACATGACTGAGACATTTGCATGGCCTTTTAGTCAGCCAAATTGCTTTGACAAACCAGGACCTGTAACTCTAATTGGGCCTTAGAAGATACAAAGCAACTCTCTGAGCTGTAAGACCATGATAAAATGTTTTCAACAGGACACAGACTGTCCAACAGAAAATGTTTCTAACCAAACTTGGATCTTTACCCTCCTGGTGCTTAGAAAACCAAGTCTCTCAAATAAACCTAAGTTAATTTTCCCTACTCCAAACCTCACAGATACATAGGGAATCCATTTTATAAGTACTCCATTTCCCTCCCAGCATATTAATGAGGGGCTTGCTCTCTCCATTCTTGTCAGCAAAGTACATAAGAGTCTTCTTCCATACCCATTTCATTTGGTAACCAGTATATTTTCCACAGAGACTAAGACTTATTTTTTGCTGAGCTTTACCACTTTGTGTTCTTTAGTTATTTATATTCCACAAGTAAGTGAAACCATCTGGTATTTGTCTTTTACTTTCTGACTTATGTTTCTTAGCATTATCACCTCAAAATCCAGCTATTTTGTCCCCAAAAGTAATACTTTGTCTTTAAGGACTGAGTAGACTCCACCCACAGCACTGTGGAATAAAGAGACTAGTCTTATATACTCCCTTGAAAAGAGCTAGAAAAGAAAGCACATATGTGCTGCTAGAAAAATCCAGATGCTTCAAACCAGCTACACAGCTCCAGGACACCCCCAGTGAGTTCAAGAACTAAAGTTGGTGGTCATTGAGGGGAAAAACAGTAGGTGGTAAGGGGGAGCATGTATGGTCTGGGGGTCAACTTCCCAAGCTACTTTGAAGGAAACTTACTGGAAATTTACAGCGTTTTTCATCCTAAAATAATGAATACACTTTCTTCTCCAGTACATATGGAATATTTTCAAGAATAGATCATATACTAGGACGTAAAACAAATCTCAGAAAATACATGAAAATAGAAATTATGTCAAGTATCTTTACAGACCATAATGCCAAAAAGCTAAAAATAACCATAAAAGAAATCCTGAGCAAACCAAAATATGTGGAGACTAAATAGAAGGTTATTGAAAATGCTTGGATCAACAAAAAATCAAAGAAGAGATAAAAAATATCTAGAGACTAATGAAAATGGAGAGACAAGCTATCAGACATTATGGGATGCTTTAAAAGCATTACTACATGGGAAGTTCATAGCAAGATATGCCCACATAAAAAAGCGGTTAGGCGCTGTGCTGTGGAGGCTCAAGTTAGACCCCTGGTGGGGAGATTTCCATATGGCGCGACAGACTTCTGCCTCGCCCGCTGCCCCCCTCAGCAGTATGTTTCCATCGATCTGCCTGTTCTGTTCCCCACTTTGTCTCTGGTGAACCCTCTCGCCGTCCCACGCCTCTGGTCTGTACCCCAGCTTGTATGCATAAATAAATAAGTCTTTTAAAAAAAAAAAGCAAAAGAGATCCCCAATTTAATAATCTACTTCTGCAGTTGAAGAAATTAGAAAAAGAACAACAAAAACACACCAAAACCAGAAGGCAAGAAATAGAATTAGAGCAGAAATAAATGAAAGAGAAAACAATATAAAAAATTCTCAACATAAAAATTAGAGGAGAAATGAATGAAATAAAATGCTACGGAAATACACAGGATCATAATAACTCACTATAAAAGTCTCCCTGCAAAAAACTGGACATTAAAAGTCTTCTGGGAATAGGACACAGCAATGAAATGGGTGAATTTCACTCACTTGATGAAAAAATACTTTAAATTTTTTAAAAATCCTATCTTTAATTAGATATAGACACTGTTTCTTCTATTTGGTTAACATAGAAGCAGCATATTTCACCAAGAATTGTATTCAAGCTCCTCTTTGTTGTACAGTCAATGTTCAGAATTAGAACCCACTGATTCCAAAGTACCATGGAGGCTAACTTCTAATTGAAGTATTTGCAAAGTTTGCATAGTGATATTGCTAAAAAATAAAATCCACAAATTTAGAGATACAATTGTCTTCATTAAAGGATTCACAAAACCCTTACTAGATAAATCCTTTAATAAATGACTCCATTTTGGGCCTTTTTTATTTTTCATTTTTAACTGTACTGAACACTTGTTCCAATACCACTGAGAGATTTAAGATTGCCTTCTCCAATTCAGAATCTCCAAAACCTGGAAATAAGATTCTCTACACTGAAAAGAACTTGGAGTTGTTATATAAGTGGATTTTCTATAATTCTTTACCTGGCATGTTTATGTGGTATAACTTTATGAACAAAATAACCCACATTTGTAATTTAACTGGCATTTAGGCTGGAGTGTTGGTTACAAGAGCCAGATACTCATGTCTAAATCTTTCTGACCATTTAGGTGGGCACCTTTTACATACCTTGTTTCCACATAGAATAAAAAGACCAGTGTGATTCACAAACAAGGTCAGATTGGCATCTGTGATTTCAGGCCTTAGAGCAGTCCAGGATCTTTGGTAATGCTAGTATCTATACCCCTGCGTTTCCGTTTGCTTCTGCCAATCTGTGAGAGAAAAACAGATTGTGATAAAGCTGATGTAGGAGGCTGGTGGTATGGTCTTGGAAATTTTAAAGCTTTGTCTTGCCACCTGGCCAATTAAGGCTAGATATTTTATTCACCCATTTATATCTGTGGTAAAAGGGAATCTAAGAGAAATTGAGATATCACAAGTTGTAGAGGGTTGGCCCATAAAGCATTTGGTGATTTGGCAAACTTCTTGAATTGGAAAATAGTCTACATTTACATTTAGGGGCAGCGAGAGGGTTCACCAGAGACAGAGTGGGGAGCAGAACAGGCAGATCAACGGAAATACACTGCTGAGGAGAGCAGTGGGCAAGGCAGGAGAGGTCTGCCACGCCATGTGGGAATCTCCCTGGCTGGGTGTCGAACTCGCATCGCTGCTGCCGACAGCTCCCAGCGCAGCGCCTAACCACTGCACCACCGGGGAGGCCACTTTTCCTAATTTCTTAAGAAGTTACAACAGATTTTGAATTTCTACTGCCAGGTGAGAACATCAGGCTCCAGAAGCATATTATGGTGTAAGGAAATCAAGGGTTGCAGTAAACTGAAAAGAACCAAATGAACAAAAAATTAAAACAAAAAAGTGATATTTGTGGAGTACTGCTAAGGTGGGACCCAGAGGAAAATTCAGGATCTTAAATACTTTCACTAGAAAAAAAATTAAGACACATGAATTAAAAATCTACCTCAAAAATTTAGAAAAATGACACCATAAAGACAGAAAAATAAATTAACCCCCCCCCCCCCACCAGATAGTTGTGCTAGTTAGGACACCATGAGATGAGGGAAAGACAAATTTTTACCCAGAATGGTACTCTATCCTTAAGATAAAATTTTGGCCCTTTGAGGATGGGAAGGCCTCAAATAGTCCAAGTGCCTTCCAGTACCCAGTTTTCATCTCCTCATTAGAAGGATCTTTCCTCAGCACGGTCTTCTAGGGCCACCTCTGAAGATGGCTGAGTATTTTGCCTTCAGACCCCACATATGAAATGACTCATTTATATGCCAAGCTTGGAATTTCCCCTCCTTTTTCAGCTGGTTGTGTGGCACCCAGAATGCAAGTATGAAGGGTGATGTGAGGGTTTGAACTACCTGCTTGGGCAGCTTCTTTGTGCCCCCAGTCCTGGTGGGATTGATCCTGGACGTACAATTTCCACCTTACGATGGACTGCTTTTGGGCCCATCTAACTATGACTTGGTGCAGCACGGTGGGAAGTTCCAGATGCACATTCACTTAATGTTACATGGTCAAGTGTTTAATTTCTAACAAGATCCTGTCACATGCTAAGAGTTATTTCTCAAAGGGTGTGCTCTTCTCTGCTTAGATGAAAATTTACTCTGGAATCCCAGGGATCTGCTATTAGATTTTCTCACTGGAGCTTACATAAACTCCTTAGTGTATCTTCCTACCATGGACACCTTTAAAACCATAGGCTTTGCAGGATTGTACACCCCAAGAAGGATGACTGATGGCATTGAGGCCTGGACCTGCTGCTCCTGGCCCCTGATAACCCAATATATGAACTGGGACAATATTATTGAGTGTGAATATGTTGTCTCTAGAACTCAGAGGTCTACCAGAGATTGTATTTCTTTCATATAGTAGGGAATGAAAGATATAGCAATTTGCTTTTTACTTTGGAAGTGATATCCAAGCATGCCTGTAACAACTAGATCCCTAAAAACCACTGATATTAGTCAGTCTTTGAATCTTCATAGGAGCCTATTTGTGTTACCAATGCCTCCAGTGCTCTAGCCTGCTCTTAGTTATTCTATCTAACCAGGGTGCTATTGATATATTGGGGCAGGTGATCCAGCTCTATTATGACAGAAAGAGGGAGGGTTATCATAGCCTGTGACAATACTGTAAATGACTGCTAGGGAATATTGTTTACCATCTCACAACCATGCAAACTGCTTTGAGCTTATTTTCTAATAGGCAAAGGAGGGGATATAGTCACCAAATTAAAGACGACATCATGTATCTAGAGTCTTACTAATGTTCTCTTGTGGTAATACCATACCTGGTTAGTAGATGGGATAGGCATGACTAATGGGTAATCCCTATTTACTCTCCAGGACCTACCCAGTTTCTAATAGGGCCAGTTTGGTGAATTTAATAGGGCTCATTACCCCTGAATCCTTTAGACTTTTAATGGTGGCACTAATTTCTGCCAACATTCTTGCATAATGATGTTATTTTTATTTTCTATCTTGGCCAAGCAGGTAGTTTCAATGGTGAAAGAAGGAACACTTCCAAACACATTTTATGAGGCCAACATTACCCTAATACTAAAACCATAAAAAACACACAAAAAGAAAACTACAGACCAATTTCCCTAATGAACACAGATGCAAAAATCCTTAATAAAATCATAGCAAACCAAATCCAAAAAACACACTGAAAAGACTATATATATCATGACCAAGTGAGACATATACCAGGGGCATAAGGATGTTTTAACACCTGAAAATCAGTGTAATTCACCACCTCAACAAAAAGGAGAATAAAACCATATGATCATATCAACAGATGTCAAAGATGCACATTAAACAACTTTTTAAAGCCAAACTATTTCAAAATTAAAAGAAAATACTCTACACAGCAAAGGCTGTGAAATCAAGGCATTGAAAGCAAGGCAAAATAGCAGAAATTTAAACAATTGGAGAAAGTTTGATGTAAGGATTAAGCACAATATAAATAAATAATTTTCATGTCCCTTACGGAACTGAGAACTATCTTCACCCAGATATTCTACATCAGAAAGCTGGAGCAAGAGGAAGTTAGATGAAGGCAGATTTTGGCCTAACATATTGTAAGACAGAACCTCTGGCAAACAGTGTTGCTGAACTATCAGGTGCTTTGAGGTAATGAGAAATTTGGAAGCAGTCTTATCACTGAAGTATTCAGACAAGGACTAGGCAACTATCTATAAAAACGGATGAGGTATTCCTTATAGATCGGGAGGTTGAGCTGCATATTTAAAGCCTTTTATGGCTACAGGATTCTTGAAATTTGTAACTGAAGTCCTGCAATGGTGTTAGTTCTGAAGATAACCATACATGTAAGAATTCAGGAAACTTGTAATAAGAGGTGAAAAATCCTAAGTGAAAAGTGCCTTGCAAGTTCACCTATCATTTTTGGCTCTTGATCCTGTCTCAAATTGTGGTTAGGTTATTGTTAGGCTCAACCCGCCCCTCCCCAACAATAAGGGCACTGTGAAGTATCTCGGTGAAGATGTGTGACCTTGGAAAGAAACTCATGTCCCCACTACCCAGACGGGCCACCGCAACCCAAATGCACCTGCAAGGCCACCAGCTCCAAATGGAGTTGCCCCCACCCTTGGAATTCCTTCACCCCGTATAAAAACCCGCCCCCCTGGATGTGGGGTGTGACTCCACAGACCCCCGCCTGGGGTCTGTGAACCTCGCCCAATAAAGGCCTCTGTATCTTACATTCCTCTCTGTTTCTTGCCTCTTCTATCGCTTGACCTCACATATGGTGCCGAAACCCGCGAGGTGTGTTCCAGACCCATCTTCCTGGGGTCTGACCCCCTCCGGACGCCCTTCTCTCTCTCTCTCTGTGGACCACAGACCCACAACTACCATTGGCAATCCTATTCTCTAGCGGCTTCCTTCTCCTCCTCTTCCTCCTTCTGTGTTACCACGAGCGAGACTAAGGGCCTGCAGCTGACCACAGGTTGAATTCTGGAGCCTCTGCCTCTCACCACTCTTCCATCGCCGCCCTGGATCTGGTGTGGGTGGGTCCCCCTCATTTCTATCTCCATGAGTCACTGAATGGTCTTTTGGCTGTTCCGGCACCTTTCTCGCTGGCTCAGTTGCTCTTTCTATAGTCCTCCCTGAGGCAGTCCTCCCTGAGGCATCTCTCTTTCAGAAATCACGGCCGGCCGGCGCGTTGACTGCTGCCATTTTCTTGTTGCACCGAGACCTGGAGAGACGTCTCCTGTTCTCGCATAGGCGGTTTAAAGTCCTCCCCGAGGTGTATCTGGGTGGAAGAATGAAGGTCGAGATGTCGGCTCTTCTCTCTCCCACTCACGGAAGACCCGGACCATTTAAGAGATCCATAAAGCGACCATTTATTTAAAAGTTCCACAATGGGGGACCAGAACTCAAAAATTGACCAGACTGTTCCTTACGTTCAGGCCTTCCTTTTGTTGCGCTGCTGCCCTTACCTCCCCCAGACCTGCCACACCTATCAGGTCCTTCTGGCCAGGGAACCAGCCCCTCCGTCTGTCTCTTCCCCTAAGACTCAAGTGTTCCAAACAAGAAGCACCTAGTCCTTCTTTAAATAATGCTTGGTCCCAACACAAAAATCTGGCCCATAAATGGTATCCTCAGTTGTAACACCCTTCTCCAACTAAATTTCTTTTGCCATAGCTGAGGAAAAGGGTAAAATGCTGGGGACTAAAGTGAGTGGGGGAACTGCCTCTCGTCTCAGCAAGCAGCTGCCTGGATTTTTTTTCTTCAGTGTTGAGATCATTGGTATGTCTCTGCTGCCTTCCAGCTGTGGGAAAACTGGGCTCTTTGTCCACCTTAAAATACTGGCTCATTCTATGGGTAAATTCTGGCTTATTCTATGGGTAAAAAAATTCTATTTCCCTAATCTTCAAGTCTAAACTGTTTAAGGTAAAAAACTGCTGAGTTACTTTGGACTTGTTCGCAAGCTATACAGGGTGCTTTTTGGTTGACTAAAAACTTTAACTTTCTTTACTTTGTTTAAGCTAAATTCCAAACCCCAGATTTCTAAGAAGAGTCTGTTTTAATGATGTGCTTAATCTCAGTCTATAGGGCTGGTTCATTGCCCCGTAGCTCAGACACCACTTGTCCATTCCTTTCTTGTAATCCCTACTTGTCCCTCCTTCCATCACTCATTTCTCGGTACTAGACCTTTAAATGCCTTTTTTACCATTTCCCCCCCACCTCCTCAAAGCCCTCCAGGATAATCTACCCACAACAAAACCAACCTCCTTTCTGTTCTTGGCCTCTTCAGCAGCCCCCACCCCCTGCAATCTCTAATTCCTCTCTCATAGCCAAATCTCTCTAATCTTCACAAACCCCTGGCCTCCTCCACTCACCTCGAACAGCCACCCCTTCTCTAACTCGTCCCAACCCCCAACAACCCTTCTATCTCTTTAATTACCTAAAGTTATGTTGACACAAAGCCTCAATGTAACCCCTGCTAAGAAAAAACAATAAATAACTTGTTACCTAATTGTTTAAGGCTCAGACCTTGCAAAAAGATCTCTGGGCCTGTCAGCTTATTCCCTTACTAAATTCTGCCATCAGAGTCTAAATAATAGTGTCTAACAAAAGAAATGTATTCAGAATGGATATTTTAAAGATCTTGGGCTAAGAGAGGGGTCTAACAGGTGCTAGAGTAAAAAGACAAAAGAAAGTGTTGAAGGTCTGAGAGAGGTGAAAAGAGATGTCTTAGATTAAGAAAGCAGAAGAAAGTCTTAAAAGTGTTGAAGGTCAGGGGCCTCCCCGGTGGCGCAGCGGTTAAGCGCTGCGCTGTGGAGCTGTCGGCAGCAGTGACGCGAGTTCGATGCCCGGCCAGGGAGAATCCCACATGGTGCGGCAGATCTCTCCTGCCTCACCCGCTGCTCCCCTCAGCAGTGTACTTCTGATCTGCCTGTTCTGCTCCTGACTCTGTCTCTGGTGAACCTTCTCGCCGCCCCACGCCTCTGGTCTGTACCCCAGCTTGTATGTATAAATAAAATAAAAAAAAAATCTTTAAAAAAAAAAAAAGTGTTGAAGGTCTGAGAGAGGTGTCTTAAAAAAAAAAAATTGTTGTGTCCAAGGACGACTTCCAAAAAAAAAAAGGAAAAAAGACATGAGAAGGGCCTAGTATATGGCAGTTGCCATTGTCAGTACCCTGCCACCTCAGACTCACCCAAGGCCCCATGTGCCCCAAGGCATTCGGGACCTCAACCTCTTAAAGGGCTGCCAGCTTGCTTCCACTGCCAGCAACTGGGACACCTCAACAGCGAGCATCTAAAGCTGTCCCCAGGGCCTGTCCCCTTGCCTTCAGTGCCATCACACAGGGCACTAAAAAAGTCACTGTCCTACCCTCCAGAAAGGGAGGGGGCCAGCCCAAACCACAGGCCAAGATGAAAGGACAGGTTTCACCATCAGCTGCCTCTGACTATGAAGAACCCGGTGCAGAAAAAGACGTTCTCTGAAACAGCCCAAAGGTAAGACAGGCTCCCCTGTTTACTGTTTCTATGGACAAGCCTCAGGTGACCTGTGAAGTGACAGACAAAATATTCACCTTCTTGGTAAATAAGGGGCCACTTAACTCTGTCTTGCTTCCATTCTTTGGACTGACCTACTGGTCAAGTGTCTCCCTCACTGGTACTAATGGCCAGCCTGACCCAGGGTACTTTATATCACCACTGCCTTGCTCACTACAAGGCCACACATTTATATATTTTTAGTCTTGTTTTTCTAACTTTCTCTATTAGGACAGGACATGGTAACTGAATTCCTAACTACCAGTCTGCAGTCACTATTGGCTCTTCTGGATGTTGCCACAAAACATTGGGGTAGTGCAATAGCCCCAGGTCTCACTAATGACCTTCGCCTCCTGTTCAAACCGCCAACCACAAGGAAAGTATTTAATTCCACATAATTTCTTTGTGTATTAGATTTACAGTTATAATCTATCTTGTACTTTTCCTCTTCACCCTGAGATTATACTCAGTAACACCCCCAGAGTGGAGTATTTGTCAAAAAAAGTTCTTCATTTCACCTTGGTTCGTTTTTTTCAGTGGGCCTTCTCTGCCCATCATGGCAATTAAGCTATTCTTGTTAATGTTTATTCCCCTGCTGATGACTCTGCTGGCTGCTTCTCACTCTTATCACCACCCATTATTTCTGGCCTTAAATCTTATGGCAAGGACAGGAAACCATAGTGACTGTTGGGTGTGCCCTAGAGGGGACTGCACTGTACAAAAAATTCCTCTCCGGGCCTTACCAGCTTCTATCGAAAAACTAAGTCATTCATCAGCTTCCACGTATGGGATGACGATACGTCTCACTAATGGGACTACTTCTTCCCACTATAAGTGGACACAATTAGTTCCTTCACAACTTAATAACAACTGGCCCCCAAATTTTCTATCCTCCCTCAACACCAGACAGCCTGTTACACCATTGTACATGACCTTAAAAGACAGGCAGGACAAGGGCCTAGCTGACTACAATCAATCCTTGCCTCTATAGGAAGCCAACTTCTGTCCTGGTTGCTCCCTTTCTCGTTCCCTTACTAATTTTCTTTATTGCTCTTTCGTTTGCACCTTGCATCCTCAATGCCCTTGTTAAAATCATCGCCTCTCGTCTGGAAGCCACCTTCAGATGAAAGCCAATATGATGCTGCCATCTTCCTTCTTCCGAGGTCCCTTGGATTGTCTGCGGTGGAGCCCTGACTGCTTACCCACGTTGCCCATTTTCAGCAGAAACAGTTACTGACCAGACCGATGCCCTCTGTCCTAATAGCAGTTAGGGGCTCCATCTGTGGAGGGGGGAATGAGTCCCAGGACAAGTTAGGGTTAATTAGGCAGCTTCAGGAACAATCAGGTAGAGACCTCAGAGACATAAATAAGGGCTACACTTTGGAACCCCCTCTTTGTCAGCCCCTTTCAACTCATGCATGGCAGGCCTTCCCTTTTAGGCCTCACCTTCCCAGCGCACTATCACCCCTAGTGGGTTACCTGCCTCTTTTCACTCTTCTCCAGCAGCTGCTCCCGGAACACGTGAACCCCTACCTGCCCCGACCAGAGCCCTGAAACCCACAGGTTAAACAGCTCCATCTCGGTGACCAGGTATTGCTAAAAAACCTTACACCTAGGCCTCTTCAGCCTCTGTGGACGGAACAACACATAGTCATCCTGACCCTCCGCTTCTCTCATAACTCTGGATTCCCCAAACCCCCTCCTAACACGTAGGTTTAGGTCTTTTGTGTTCACACTTCTACGCGGTATCTCCTGGTTTTACCCCGATTCCCCCTCCCCGGAAGATGTCCTCCTCTGGATCAAAGATCAGGTCTTCCAAAAAATGCTACAGAAATTTTCTCCACTTCAAACCTCCCTCTTTTCCTTTCTCCTCCTCTTGTGCCTGGCTCTACCCCCTACTTCTCCTCCTGTTTATAATAGCTGTAGGACAACATTTAGCACTTACTTATGGTGTTTTAGGGTCCTGGAAACCTATTCAGAACAAACAAAACTAGGGGGAACAGCTGACTGTTCGCCCCAAGGCTGCCAGACCTCAATTGCTATCCCTTTGACCCTCAATTCTGTAACAGCCAACAATAATCCTTATGCCTGCATTATGTACGACCAGACCAAATCCTACTGCCATAAATATCCGGAATATGGGGGCTGCCCCTACTGGTCCTGCAACATTCACCTCAGCAGTAACAGCTGGAAAACGTTCCAGGCCAAGGGAGACTCACTTCAACTGGTAATCAAGGACCCATGGGACCAAAGCCGCATCCGGATGATGACCTGAACTACTTTCAACCAGCTCCTCCTACGCCCATGCCAACCGCTGTTGAGTCGGGACATGACCACGCAATCCCACTACGACCCCTCTCATCAGGAAGTAGCTAGATGACAAACGTTGCCCCTATCCCTATGATCAAAATGTGGGCATGTTAGGCCCAATTTGTCCCTCCCCAACAATAAGGGCACTGTGAAGAATCTCGGCGAAGATTTGTGACCTTGGAAAGAAACTCATGTCCCCACTACCCAGACGGGCCGCTGCAGCCCGAATGCCCCTGCAAGGCCACCAGCTCCGAATGGAGTTGCCCCCATCGTTGGAATTCCTTCACCCCATATAAAAACCCGCCCCCTGGTTGCGGGGTGCAACTCCACAGACCCCCGCCTGGGGTCTGTGAACCTCGCCATGGGAGTTGCTAATAAAGGTCTCTTCATCCTACATTCCTCTCTGCTTCGTTGCCTCTTCTATCGCTGGACCTTACAGTTATCACTTTGGTTGACTTAGTGTGCTTTTTTTGTAATTCCTGAAGTCATTATTAACTATCATCACATCATGATATATTTAACTAATGGTGACCGTTTTTGTTAAACTCATCCATCTCAAATTTTAATGTACATATTAGCAACTTGGGGTATTTTAAAATTGCAAATTTGGATTCTGATATTTATTCAGTAGACAAAAATATAATGCTTCTAGAGTAAAACAGGTGAAACATCAAGTGACATTGACAAAAATTTCTTGGGTTTTGTAGTTATTAAATACTACACAAAGTAAAAAAGGCAATAAATTGGTTTTCATCAAAATTAAAATCTTTTGTTCTTCAAAAGGTACTAAGAAAATGAAAAATCAAGACATAGACTGGGAAAAATATTTACAAAACACATCAGACAAAAGACTTGCATTAGATTACATAAAAACTTTTGCAAATCAGTAATAAACAATCCAGTAAAAATGTGGGCAAATATTTGAAAAGATACCTAAAAGGATATATGGCTGATAAAAAGCACATCAAAAGATGTTTAACATCATTTGGGAATCATTAGGGAAATGCAATTTAATATCATGATGAGAGAGGACCACACATACTTTAGGACGGCTAAAATTAAAAACTCACCATAACAAGTGAGGATAAAGATATGGTACATCTGGAATTTTCATTCACTGTAGGTAGGAACGTATGCTATAACACATAGAGATAGAAGTTTCTAAGTCTCTTGAAAGTTAAATACACCATTCCATTTCCAGGTGTTTACCCAATACAAAAAAACAACATCCAGGGCCTCCCTGGTGGCGCAGTGGTTGAGCGCTGCGCTGTGGAGCTGTCAGCAGTGCGCGATGTGAGTTCGAGTTCGACGCCCAGCCGGGGAGAATCCCACATGGTGCATCAGACCTCTCCTGCCTCAACTGCTGCTCCCCTCAGCAGTGTATTTATGATCTGCCTGTTCTGCTTCCCACTCTGTCTCTGGGGAACCTTCTCGCCACCCCATGCCTCTGACCTGTACCCCAGCTTGTATGTATAAATAAATCTTTAAAACAAAAAAAAAAACAATATTCAAACACTTGTACATTCATGAATATTCATAATGACTTATTTTTTTTTTTTTAGAAAGTATAGTTTTTTTTTTTCATTTTTATTTTTTTTATTTTTTATTTATACATACAAGCTGGGGTACAGACCAGAGGTGCAGGGGCGGCGAGAGGGTTCACCAGAGCCAGAGTGGGGAGCAGAACAGGCAGATCAGAAATACACTGCTGAGGGGAGCAGCGGGCGAGGCAGGAGAGGTCTGCCGTGCCATGTGGGATTCTCCCCGGCCGGGCATTGAACTCGCGTCACCGCTGCCGACAGCTCCACAGCGCAGCGCCTAACCACTGCGTCACCGGGGAGGCCCCATAATGACTTATTTATAAGAGAAAATAGAGCCCAACACTGTAAATCAACAATGGATAAACAAGCTCATTTATGTAACATGACTCGCAATAAAAAGGAATGAACTATGGGTATTTAGTAGTTGGATTTTATAATCAAAGTAATATTCTGAATAAAAGAAACCATATACATATGTGATTCTATTTATATGAAATTCTAGAAGAAACTGTATTTTTATCTACAGTAACTGAAAGGAGGTGTTTATATGATATGGATGTGGGACAAGTGTCAGGTAGGGGCAAAAGAAAGGATTGCCAAGGGTCTAGGGGAAATTTTCAGTGATGATGGGTATATATTCATTAGCGTAATTGTGATGATTTTGCAGGTGTATGTGTCAAAATTAAAATGTGTCAATACATTATAAAAAGAGTATTTTGATTCAATAAACTTGAGGCAGGGCCAAGAGTCTGCATTGTGAATGAACTTCCAGGTGACGAAGCTGCTTTCTCACTCACACACATATACATAGAGCATTACATGACATTTTTTGTCATGTATGTGTAATTTGAGTGCACAAAAGATACATATGGCTGGATCATACTGTTTAGTGCAGACAGAACATTTCCATCACTGAAGAAAGCTATGTACTTGTCTTTGTTCTTGCCACTCTCAGGCTGAATAGTCTTCCTCATAACGTTTAGCTGGGGTTTCACTCTGGGTTTTTATACCATATTTATTGCTTACATTTCATTTTATTGTTTTTCAATGACACTTGCGTTAGAGCTTGAAAGAGCAAAGTTTGAATGGAGGCAGCTATCAGTTCAATTTAAAGAGAATCTTAGAAATTTAGACCTGCTTGAAAACTTCACATTCTAACATGATATCCGTATCATCTGACATGCGTATTTTATGGCACCTGTGGCTTGTACTCAACTGTGTGTTTAAGTAAGTTCCAGTGTAGCCTCTATCACTAAAAGGAATGACCTGAGGTAAATCAGAACTTCTGGGGGAATGAATGAAGGGGTTGAACTATGTTATTTGTTCTGATTTGCACACTCCTCAATATTCTACCACTTATTTCACATTGAAGACTGCATGAAGTGAAAGAACATTAGCTTCTTGGTTTCTGGGTCAGGAGTGGGTTGGACTGTACATGTCCAGTCGCTAGGAAAGTTTTTTAGTTAGCACCCATCTTTGTGGAGTTTATATTAGGGAATGGTAAACTTTTTCTGTCAAGGGCTAGATCAGTAATAGACAATATATTAATGAATGGGCATGACTGGATTTAGCCCATAGTAAGTTTGCTGATTCCTGGCTTTTAGATCTTAATACCTATTTTCTAATAATCTTAAGTTAGGTAGAGAATCAGAGAAAAAACACATTTTACTTATGCAATTTTATTAACTCTGTGTACATAATATAACTGGTCTCTCACATCTAAAGATAACAGTTCAAAAGATCATCATAATTTCAGGCAATACATATTTTTAGCTAATGTACTAGATTTATAAAAATATATAAAAACACAGGTTTGCGGAGATGTGACTTGATTGTAAGGAGGGGTATAGGATATGACAGATTTTTCAAGCCTATGAAGAAAGCATATTTCAAAATTTACATGTTCAATAAAGTTCTTGCTTAATCAACATTTAATCTTCATTCATCAGAAGGTTTAAGCAGGGCAGCTTTCTTCCTATATTTGTCTCCAATTTCTCTTATGTTTTCCAACAGATCTTCAGACATGTATTCTTCATATTCTCTATCAACTTTAGCAATATGCTCTTCAAGATGTTTCTAGTGGAAACGATTAGCAATTATTAATACAAAATCACTACTTCTTAAAAAAGTTTGAGATTCATAAACAAGGATATAACAATTGTAAAAATAGCAATAAAAGGAAAACTTGTATGCAGCACCTAGACCCATTTTGTGCCCTTTCCTAATCATCTGTCTCTTCTCTCCTAGTGACAATCATACTCCTGAATGGTTGTTTTACTTTTAACACACACACACACACACACACACACACACACACACACACACACACACACACACACACGTCTCTAACAATATGGTACCTGATTTTAACTTTCATATTTACAGAATGATACTAAATGCCATGCTCTCTGACATTTTTTTTACCCATTATTTTTAGATTTATTTGTTAATATGTAGTTACAGTTAATTCATGCATTACTATATAGTATTCTACTAAATGAATGTATCAACATTTACTATCTATTTTATTGGAAAGAACTTTTGTTTGTTCCTAAGTGTGGTAGGCTGAAAAACAGCCTGCCCAAAGATCTCCATGTCCTAATCACCAGAACTTGTGAATATGTTATCTTATATGGTAAAAGGAACTTTGTAGATGTGATTAAGATAAGAATCTTGAGAAAAGGAGACTATTTTGCACACTCTGCTGGGTCCAATGTAATCACATGGCTTCTTGCAAAAGAAGGAATTAGCAGTGTGGTAGACAGAAGTGGTTAAGGATAGAAGAGAGGTCCTGTGTCACATATGTTGAAAATGAAGGATGAGGCCACAAGTCATAGGCTATAGTTTGCCTTTGAAAGGTGGAAAAGGCACAGCAGTGGATTCCATCCTAGAGCCTCTGAAAGGATTACAGCTCTGTGGGCCCGTTTTATATTTCTTTTTTTTTTTTTAAAAAGATTTATTTATTTATGCATACAAGCAGGGGTGCAGGCCAGAGGCGTGGGGCAGTGGGAGAGTTCACCAGAGACAGAGTGGGGAGCAGAACAGGCAGACTGATGGAAATACACTGCTGAGGGGAGCAGCGGGCGAGGCAGGAGAGGTCTGATGCGCCATGTGGGAATCTCTCTGGCTGCCCGTTGAACTCGCTGCAGACAGCTCCACAGCGTTAGCACCTGTTTTATATTTCTGATCTCCAGAAATACAGGGAAGTAAATTTGTGTTGCTTTATGCCATTAAGTTAGTGGCAATTTGTTATAGCATCAATAGGAAATAGCAGGTTATTTAGCTATTTTAAATATTGTATCAACAAATTACAATAAACGTGATGGTTTAAAACAACAGAGTTCTAGAGGCTAGAAAGCTGAAATCAATTGATGTATTTTTATTAACTTTCTTTATATTTTACCTCCGTATTTTAAATAAATGAATAAAACTATATAATGAACTAGTCTTCTTAGTTGTAGCACTCTCACATATTTACTTATTTTTAATATTCTTTAAAATTTATTTTTAATTGAGGTGACGTTTGGATTCCCATTAGGAATGGTATTTGTTTTCACATGGTTATTGAGGACATCGAGTCTTTTGTGAAACTTCCATTCAATTCTTTTGCCCACTTTCACATATATATATGTTTTGGAGTTCATCATATATCTGGATATTAAACCTTTATCTTTTGTTTTAACTAATGTCATTCTACCAGTTTGTGGTTTGTCTTTTTGCTCTAGTCTTTTTTGAATATAGACTTTAATGTTAATAAAGCTGCATTTATAAATAGTTTTATCTGTGGTTTTTATTTTTTATGTCTACTTTAAGAATTCTTTTACAACTCCTAAGGTGTGAAGACAGTTTTTTTCTAAAAGTAAAAAGTTTAGCCTCACATTAATTTCTTAATCCATTTGGAACTGATTTCTCTATGTAAGGTGTAAAGTAGGAATATAACTCCATTAAATGAACAATTCATTTTACCTCACTATTCTGCAATACAACTTCTGTCATATGTCATCGGTTTTATGTCTACACTAATGTATATATTCCTGGATTCTTAATGACAGAGATTATAACACAATACTACAATGTGTTAATTACTATAGCTTCATAATTATTTTTGGAACATCTAGATCAAAAAGAAAAGATTATTTTGTGACCGTAGGGCGATAAAACTCCAAAAAAGGAAGCAGCAACTTTTTTTGGTTAAGATTTAAATATTTCACACATACTGCTGTTGATGTATAAATATCACTGTATGTTGTTTATGTGAACAGATTTCTTTATAAAAGACACAACTGTTCTCTTATCATACTGCTATACAGTGTTCTTCTAGTAAATTTTTATATCGTATTTTCCATAGAAATAAAATTTATCATTTCTGTAGAAATAAAACAGAAATATACTAACATTTCAAAAGTTTTCTTAGAATGCAGGAAACACACTTACCTCTACAGACCCGACATGTGTAGCAACCATTTCTAAAAGACGCTGCAAGTTATTCCCCACTTTTCGTCTTTCCTCAGTTGTGATCTGCACAACTAGTTGGTATCTGTAGAATAAAAACTCTTGTTTAAAAACCTGATCTATTAGGTCTACTTAGCTTATTTCTTTTCAGATTCAAAAAAAGCAGACTGTGATTCATATATGCTACTTGCTCTATAAATAATTTGTAGAAGTTCAGGTCTTTTTTCATTTTTTGACTTAAAACAACAGAAATTTATTGTCTCACAGTTCTGGAACCCAGAAACCCAAAATCAAATTTCAGGCAGGGTCACACTCCTTCTGAGAGTGCTAAGGAGCTGTTTCATTTGTCTCTCCTAACTTCTTAAGGCCTTAGCCCTTTCTTGCCGTTTAAATCCACCACTCCAATCCTCCATCTTCATATGACACTCTCCCTATGTGTCAGTGTCTTCACATAGCCACTGTCCTATTAGGAAACCAGCCACCCTGATTAGTTCCACATTGGAGTATATTTTAATATAATGTACATAGAGCCTATGAATTAACTGTTTAGTATACCGATTTTATATAGGCTGCACAAGAGATTTATATTTATATATACAGATACAGAATATTCTTTAAGGAAGGACTGTCACCATTTTTTAGTTATTAAAAATTGTGGCTAAAATTTTTCCTACTGTAAATTTTAAAATTTTATGGAAAACCAGTAAGAAAAACTTGATAATGCATAACTAGATAATAAGCACCTCAAATGTCCACAAACTTCCTCAGTTCCTGATATATGTGATAAGTTATATGCATCCACATCTGGTGAAACAATTTCCATCTGATTTCAAATAAATCCTTCTTTTACCTCTTTGCAGTAACCCACAAACCACAAGCTGGTAAATGTCCATTTCCTTAAGTAAATTTCAGGTCTTTTTAGACTGAAGTACCCTATTTACATAGCATTTATGTATTTATTAACCTTTAAGATGTGTACAACTTTGCTAACATTTTTATTAGGTCACCAACTTTAGCTTATGTGTGTCACTGAAGGATTCTTTGATTGCTGTGTACCAAATGTCAATTTATTCATAAGTGCCATGATATTTATTGCATGATTTTGCATAGTATGATGATTATGAAGGTATATATTGTGCTATAGATAACTCACTGTTATAATTATAGCATAACTATAGTTTATTATCTAATATACATAATTTACAGGAAATGTATCTTAAAAACATGGGTTTAGCAGAGTTTATCAAAAACAGTTGAAGTCTATTAAAATTTTATGTTGTTTTCAGAGATTAAAAGCTACTTATTATTAGGTCTAGAAATAAATGATTTCTTGGGTGGAGAGCAAAACCTATGTTAGTAACAGAATATATTTGTCTAAGGAAAGCATCTTAAATTATAAACTGTCCTGCTTAGTTTTGTTCATCATCCCTGTCACCTCCAGAGCTCTATCATGTCAATTAAAGCAAATAAATACAGATCCAGTTTTATAGTAATGTTAAATAGACTGAAAACAAACATAAATCTTGGTGAGATGAACTTACTCCCGCTGAATAACATCTAACTCATTCACAGCTTCACTGAGGCCCTCATTAATAGCACTCTCTAGGAGGTGCTTGTGTTTCTCCAAGGACTGCAGTTCATTGGCACATTTTTGGTCCTCTTCCTCAGCTTCCTGTCAGGGCAAAATTATGGTTACCGTTTTTTGATGTGACATACTATATTCTCCAGATGTATTAAAAAAAAATCTACGTAAAGCATTAAAAATAATTGGGGTGCATCACCATTTGTTCTCTCAAGATGCTTTACCATTTTACATGTAAAATGCTTCTTTGTGAATTTTACACTGTTAAACATAAATGTGACCTTTTCAACAGGCCGTAATAGAATCCAATTCAGCAGTATTTTCAGCTTGTACTTTTGGAAATTTAAAAATTGATTTAATTTCTTCTATGAGCATCAAAGCAGCTTTTTATATAGGTAGAAATATCCACATAGGTGGATGATTCTCATACTAATGTTATTTCATATAAATATTAATTACAGGTAAAGTAGCCAAAGTCCACCAGTTCTTAGGTTTCTCAAGATAAAAAACAGACTAAGGAACGAAGTCTTTGAATTAAGTGCTTTATGATAAAATCAAGCATTATCACGGAGGACATATGAAGAAACAAAAATAATTAGCAAATGACTCATATTTTACATTATTCTGGAATATTTTATAAAAACTTCACATTACTTAAAAGAATATATGGGCCATACATCACAGGTCAAGAAAAAGTTTTATAATCCCGTATACTTTGTAAATAAGTAAATAATATTGGTTAAAATTTTCACATAAATTGTCAATGTGGTAGTGAACAGTCATCTGAATAATTCCCTAGTAAAACGCTGACCAGAAGGCAGGGTAGAGGTGGTGGGGAATTAATCTTATCATTTTATTCACATTTTAGATTTCAACATGGTCCACTGGAATTTGGCCAGAATAGTCAATTTGCAGTGACTCTTTATAGTCAAATCACATACACAAAAGGCCTTTTTGGGGTTTAAGTTTTAGGCATACAACACTAAATGTCTATAAAAGGGTACATAATGCTTAAAAAAAAACTTCGATGTTGTAAAGATAATGAATCACTCACACAAATTCATGAAACAGTAAACATGTTTGATGGTGAAACAACCTTAATCAACGAAAAAAAAAGTCCTTTAAAAAATAAAATAGTTCCTTACACTGAACACTGGAAAAGAATAGAGGATATAGGTTTAAGATATTAGTTTGATGTTAAACTAGGTCACTCCCACCAGTCATAGCTTTGGTTAACTTAACAAACTGGGAAAATTCTTACCTTCACTTTCTGTTGGTAAAGATCATCCAGCTTCTGAACTTCTTCTTTCAGAGTTCTTACAATTCTCCTGCTTTCTGTTATCATGGTATTTAACTTGGGGAATAAAACTTTGGTTGAGAAATCATAACCAAATCATAATCAAAAACATTAAAAAAGTCATACAACTTTTATATTATCAATCAACTAATTGAACCATGTTATTTCTTCCAGTCTTTCTGGATGCTCATTTGTCCTAAAATTAATTTTTACCTAACCATGAGTTAATTGCAAGGAAATGTATACTTTTAAATGCATGTTTAAATGCAGAATGCTATAGTAGGGCACTTGTTAGGAATCAAAAGAATGGATTAATTGTCAGTAAAATAAGGATACAAATGTCCATTTTGCCACTAGAGGCCGTGTGCTTCTTAAGGAATCATGTATATTACATAATTATATATTATAGATACTATTAATAGTTATATTAACATTAATAAACATAAGTGGATTTTGCTTTTTAGTTTTGAAGTTTAGCTTTATTTAGATATTTCTTCAACTAGTTGCCTAGCGTTCCATTTGGGTGCTCACAATTTATACATATAGTTAGAACTATTTATATTAATTTTATTGGGAAATGTTTGCTCATTGGTTACAATCATGCATTTTCCAAAGGGTAGTAAAGTAACAACACTTAATCTTGTTAAAGCTGAAACTTTAAGCTCTATCGAAACCAAAACTGAAGGAAAAAAATGTTTCCTAAATTCATTTCCTGTTGACAAGTACTGACACCAATTGATACTAGCAACTAATGCAGAATATTTTTAAACTAGACTAAATGGAAACTATTTCCTACGGGAAACAGAAAACAGTAAAATTAGTAAATAAGCTGACATCTTTCTTTAAAAGGATAATTCTATATATGCATAAAATAAAAATAATTATATATGTGCTTTGGTAAGAATTCAGTGACGTTACTATTATGTGGCAAAAGATTGGATGACAAAATGACTACACTTAAGGAAACTTGCCTATATTTCTCATTTAATCACGAGTAAGGGACACAGCTTTCCTATTTCACAAATGAGAAGTGTGGGCTGCAAAGAATGCTATGTCCTCAGGAGCACTCAACTAAGCCTATGCCCAGAACTCAAGACTAGATGCTCCAATTTCAAGGACCTGCATTTAAAATTATTTTAAAGAAGCTATAAACTTTTAGGCTATAAACTTTGTTTCCATCTAAAGATATTTGGTTACTTCTAAAGTAACTAACAAATTTCAATAAATTCACCTGCAATGAGACCAAAGGACATCCAAGAAACTAGAAGTTCTACTACTTCACACTCATGGTCGAAATCATGTTTAATGATCTCTGAGTACTTCTATATTCTGTCAGTTTTACTAAAATTTCGTCAATTAATTAACATTTCTCCCCGATTATAAAAATATATTTCCATTGTGATAAATGGATGTGTGGGGAATTAAAAAAAATGCCAACTGCACATAATTCTGCAACTAAAAAGAACCACTATTCCTACTTGGCATACTTTCTGCAGTCTCCTCTTCCTACCCCTTTTTTTCCCCTAGCTTCCTTCTTTCCTTCCACTTTTAGTTAAGAGTCCTTCAGTTGCTTGTAATAAAAAAAATGCCATTAATTAATTAGATGCTTTTTTTCTATTATTGAGAAAACAGAACTGAATAGATTAGAAATGTATCGCTTCTTGTCTCCAACCAATGAAAATATTTGTACGAGACTCTTCTTTCCTTCTTCCTTCTCATCAGTGTAAGATACAGGACTCCCATTCTCTTCATTAAGAAAAGTAACCCCTCCAGCTCTTTTCTGGAGACCATACTTTCCTATTTCGTCATTGACCACACTCAGTTTATCAACTCATTAATTCATTTTGCTACTCACTTAAAAAAACTGTATCTTTTTGCTCTTTAACTCCTCTCATCTTCAAAACCAAATTACCCTCTCCACTGTTTAAAAAAACAAAACAAAACTCACAAAACACAAAAACTTTCCCATACACCACTTCTCATATACCAAGTTAACCAGACTCCCCTACTATCAACATCTGATAACATTTCCCTTTTTCTACCATGTTCCAGGTGATGGCTGATGATGATGGCAGGTTGGTTTAGCCAGAGTGACCTGTTACCCCGAAGTTCCTTGGCTATTAAATTCCCATTTTTGTTGTCATATACAAAGTTGAGTCCAATCTTTCTAGCTTACTACAAAATCCCACTATTATAGCCTTTATCTTATTGCCTTTAACAAGTGTCAAGAACAATTTTTCTTTAACACCATAAACTACATGCAAACATCTGGATATTCTTAATTTCTCATCTTTATCCTTCATGTCCAAATAGACTACAAAATTCTGTTGTTTCAATCTCTAAGTCTCTTATCTCCATCTCCACTGCAACAGTCTTGATCAAGATGCTTTTTGGTCTCTTAACTGTGTCTTCAGTCCCAAGTACCTCTAGTTTATTCTTCAAAATGTTAATACTATAAGCTTAGTAAAGAACTCAGGCATTATTTCCTTACTTATAAATCTCCAAAAGTCCCACTGCCTAATGAATAAAAATTCAACCAAGAAGCAAGAACAACTAAAAAGCCCCTTCATAATTAGGATTTTGTTTTTCTAGGTTTCTCTCTTATCCTTCTTAAGACAAACGGTAATTCTTTCACACTATGCTCTGTGGGCCTTCAGAGGGGTATATCTCTGCATATCCACTGGCTAACTCCTTGTAATTCACAACTCAGTTTAATTACCAGTTTCTTCAGAGAAAACCCTGTGCTCACATCCTAACTATATTATAAGACTTCAAAGCATACCATATTTACACTACAAAGTATTATGATGAAAGTAATTGCTTTTTTTCACCTTTACATTCAAACAAAATTAACAAAGGCAGATACCATATCACCAACATCCATCACAGTCCTGTAACAGGATCTCAAAAAATACCTGGTTAATAAATTTCTGTTGCTAACATTTAATTTTAAACTTCACATTTATATTAAAAAGTATGACTGGCTTAATTTTCTTTTGTGATGTCTTTGTCAGGCTGTAATATGAGGGCTACACTAGACTTCTAAAAGAAATTTTTAAAAGACTTTTTTTACTCTGTATTACTTCACAATTCAAATTCAAATAAGTTCCCTCTATCTTCATACTAGATTCATTTTTCATTTTGGATTTTCCTGATATTTTAGTCAATTGAAGTAGTCAGTTGAAGTAACTGCATTATAACATTTTGTAAGTTTCAGGTGTATGTCACTGTAAATCAATGTCTGTATATACAACATTAAAGTTCACCACTTAAGTCCAATTCTATCCTTCACCATATAATTGATCCCTTTCACCCAATTCACATAGCCTCCTTTCCACTTTTCTTGCTTACTCTTGAATAGTTTTGGCAATTATTTAAAAATATTTCTCAGTTTGATCAGTTGTTATTATATTAATTTTTGTTTAATTTTCACTATTTCAAATTGCTGTTTTACCTTATGCCATCTTAACTTGATAAACTAGTTAAAATAATTGTCAAACCAAAAAGATTCTTTAGTCTCTGAAATACATATTACTGATCACCCTCCTTCCATTTTATTGAGATAATTGACATTGCGTAAGTTTAAGGCACACAACAAAATGATTACCTTTACAAGTTTAGATAACATAACCCTTTCTTGAAATGTCTTCCCTATTTTGGCTTTTATAGCATATTTTCTTCTCTTAGTTGTTCTCCAACTATTTTGTCCATTTCTTCTAAGTGTTTTCCCCCTGAATCTTCTTCCTCTGACAATCCTGTTAAGTGTTGTTTCTGAAAATTCAGTTCTTAGCCACTTTCTCTACTTTAAAAGGCAGCCACCTCAAATCTTTTTTAGTATAAAAAAGGATAGCAAATGATCTCAAATTGAAGGAAGCAATTTTCTTGTAAAAAAGGAAAATATACTCAATTTCACCCTACATCATCAGCAATGACATATGAAACCTAGGGTGTTTACATTAGTTACAAAACTATTTCATCTATTTCTAAGTTAAGGTTCAAATTTCAAAAATCTTATTTTTGCTTGTAATGAATATATTTTGCTACTTACCTGTTCTAAGGTATCCTCTAACCCCATTTTTTTATTTAGCGCTTTATTAATTTCTTCTTCAGTTTGGTTTAAGAGTTCCTTGAGTGGTACCTATAAAATACACAGGAATATGGGTTATATGAGATATATGGAATTACAAAATTGCTCTCATGAGGCAGCCACACATTATGATAGAAGCCAATTTGGAAAAAAAAGTGAATCTATGATGATTGTCTAAATTAATATACCACTAAAAAGTAAATAAACCTGATTTTTAATATAGTTTGTATAACTATAAAAGGTGACTTGTTTTTAGTTTTGAATATTTACAAAATTCTAGACTTGCATTATATATTCTGGAAATTCACTATTAAACATTTTATAAGTACTCTCAGTTTAATGCACTATCTTTCTTGAAAGCAACTGATATGTAGATTACATTTTTATGCTATGTTCCCCAGATGCATCATTTCTCTTAACCTTCCTCACTGTTTTATCTTACAATTACCTACTTGTATTTCTTCTTATTTTTTAAAGTGCTATTCACTATAATGCTATTGTAATAGCAAAAGACTGAAGAAAGGGTAACTGTCCACTAGCAGGGACTGGCTGAACAAGCCATACAACGGAGGACTACTCTGAAGCTGCAAAAGACAAAATTTTGACCTATTACTGTGGAAAGATCACCAGGGTGGTTTGTTTTGTGAATAAAGTGGGTGTCCAGAGTAGGCAAATGTTTATCAGTTTATTTAAAAGGGTATAACTCAGGAACAGCCAGATGGAAGCGATGCATAAGTCAAGGTGTGGAGGTCACCCCCACATGTACATGTGTTAACACATGGAGGTACATGTGTTAACCACTCTGGAAGCTCCTATATGCTTATATTTCTTATGTTTATCTTTTTCCCACTGATTTTATTTCAACTCAGTACTTTGTTGCTTCATTATTTTTAATTGAGCTGAAATTTAAGTTTAAAACAGTTCAGCTGAAAGTTAAAATGAATTTAACATAAAATTAACCCTTTTAATGTGCAAAGTTCAGTGGCATCTAGTATAGTCACCGTATGTACTGTCACTTCTAGTTATGAAACATTTTCATCATTCCAAAAGAAAACTCTGTATGTGATAGTTTTAAGTATGTCTTTAAAAATTATTGCTGAGTTTTAATTTTGACTGTTCTTTTTTTGAGAGATGCAATGACCTCTTTAATCGCTTTGAGAACTGCTCTCCAAAAAGTACTTATAACATTCAGAATTTCACCTTCTTGATGTTATTTCTATTTTAATTTTTCTGTTATTACAGAAAAATATCTCCAGAACTCCAAAAAAAAAAAAAAAACCAAAAAACCATTATTTTTCTTTCCTGAGCCTTTCAAAAAAGATGCTGTGGATAGTTTTTTTTTCAGTGATTTGACTCAGGTAATTACTTTTTTGCACTGGCAATAAAGCTACCTAAAACACTGATGAGTAAATATTATCTGTCCACCTACCTGCCTACCTACCACTTAGCTACTGCCCTAGAACAAATTTAGTAAGACTTTTTAATGGACATTCGTCTATTCACAAACTAAGTAGCTTGGGAATAAAAATTTTTTGGGGGAGGGGCACTAAAATACTAAAATCTGTGAATAACTGAGAAGCTGCAATAGAGTATTAATACATTTTCTTTCTAAAATTATATTCTTCATCATATTTCAAAACTGGGTGCTGATTTCTCATCATTGACTGTTGTTGATACATAATGATATATTTCATGCCTTTATTTGTCTTTGTGCTTGAAACTCTTCCCTGCAGGCCACCCCATAAATACTGCATCTTTTAAGAATTTGTTCCAGGTTCATCGTCACTATAGAGATTTTTCTACTATGTGGGAAGAACTGATCTTGTTGTCATACCTAGAAAGGCTTATAATAAAGTTTATATTGTATGTATGTATGTATACGCATGTATTTATGTCTTTCTCCCAGGATATTTGTAGTAACTTGGTAAGCACCATGTTATTTTGTCTTTATAACCCTGGTGTCTATTTTATATGTAATCGAATTTCTTTCTTTTTTTTAAAAAAAGCAAGAGATTTACTGGCAGATAAGAACAGGAAAGCTCTCTGCAGGGAGGGGTCCCTGGGGGATAGTCTGTAATCAAATTTCTGATTGGACAATTGAATAAAGTAAGTAGAGGGGAGAAAAGTCTTTATAATATGAAGAGCTTACTCTTAATAATAACAGAGACAAGATTTCTACTATGAGGAAGAAAGAGAAGTTTCAGTGTTTTATTTTTAGGGTTAGTCTTAAGTAGACATGTTGAAGATTAAGTTTTTACTTATAAGTATAAATACTATAAATATATAAACCAGATACCCATCATACCTTTAAAAAACCCTTTGAGGTACTCATGATTACTTACATAAACTTGAGCTCTGTATTTAACAAGGCAGTTGGCGCCAGCTTCAGGATTAAACTTAATTTCAAAGTCATAACCTTTGGAATTCTCAGCACTTTTAGGGATAAGTTTTAATTTTCTAGCCAACTTGTGATACTCTGTTAATTGGGTTTCAATCTATAAGGAGAGAGCACAATAAGAAACATTAAAGAACTATACCATTCCATATGGCTTTCCATGGGCATTTCTACAATTTACAAAGTATCTTTTTTTTATATAGTTAAATAATATGGTAGTTTTTAGTAGGAAGGGTAGTACATTTAAAACATACAAAGAATTAAAGGTTTTATTTACACTAAATTTATAGAGTAATAAGAATATAACTGATCAGTAAACAATATACTACTGATCTTCCATATGCAAGACAAAGTTTGCAATGAGTCCATATTCAGTAATTAAAATTTACTTCCTGAAGTGTCAGATAAATTAAGAAACAAGAGTTTTGTTGGTGACGGACACAAAAATATTAATACAAAAAGATACATGCATCTGTATGTTTACTGCAGCATTGTTTACAATAGCTAAAATATGAAAATAACCCAGATGCCCAAAAGTAGATGAATGGATCAAGAAGATGTGGTACATATACACAATGGAATATTACTCAGCATTCAAAAAAGATAAACATATGCAATTCACAGCAACGTTGATGGAGCTAGAAGGGATCATGCTCAGTGAATTTAAGCCAGAAAGAATGAGAAAAATATCGAATGGTTTCACTTATAGCAGGAATATAGGCGAACCAAATAAGAAAGAGGCATTCAGCAAGGGAGGGGGAGGATAAGGGCTCAAAAGGGGGTATAAAAGAGCACAAGGGACTATGGTGATGTTTCACAGGTGAATTGATGGTGGGTAACCTATGGGAATACACAATAATGTAAAAGATATGAAAAAATTAAAAAAACAAAAACAAAAAAGTTTTGTTGGTGTACAGAAAAAATTACCATTTGCCTAACATAAGCGAAATGTAATCATTTAAGTCTGAAAATGTTATTTTAACTGTTTGGAGAAAAATATTTTTAGCAACATATTCCATACTTTCTGGTCTTTTTCTCTTTCTTCAGGGTTCTGTTTAAATGGTATCATCCAAAAGGCTTTTTTCTCTTTCATTCTCTTTGTTCTATAGAGCTTAGGCGTGGGGCGGTGAGAGGGTTCACCAGAGACAGAGTGGGGAACAGAACAGACAGATCAGAAATACACTGCTGAGGGGAGCAGCGGGTGAGGCAGGAGAGGTCTGCCGCACCATGTGGGAATCTCCCCGGCTGGGGGTCGAACTCACATTGCGCGCTGCCGACATCTCCACAGTGCAGCGCTCAACCGCTGTGCCACCAGGGAGGCCCTGGTTGCTTCATTTAATACACACCTAGTTTCTTGTTGCTGTTACCATTCGTAAAAATGAATACTTTGAGTGAAAGAATGCAATGTAAGAACTTCCATAGGAACTTGCTTAAATAATTTGCAGTTTTCAAAAATTTATCAGGTCTCAGTCGCAATACTACTTACAGATTTAAAATTTATTAATGAATCAGGAAATCATTTTAGCTATTTGATTGTAATATAGTAACTCTCTAGGGACTACTAAGTTATATAGGTCTATTTCTCTTTATACCAAATGGTCTGGGGTAGTTTTTTTTAGCAATTTATCTAATGAAAACACTTTCACAAGCCTGTGTATATTTATCATGCCTAACTTCAAGGAGAGCAAATATGTGACACGTGTGTCTCTACTTTCTATTTCCCAGAGTCAATTCAGACATCAAAACTGATCACATTCTTTCCTTATGAGTATACATGTACCCTCAATGTTTAGTTCAACAAAGAGTTCCAGGAGGTTAACAGTCAGAGTTAATGTATGGGATAAAAATTAATCCAGAAAAAGAGATGAGGGAGGAAATGTTTATGTTGTACTTTTGCATTGTCACCATTCTTTCATCTCTCTACCCAGTAACCTAAGACTTTCTTTACATCAACCAGGACCCTGCTGTGGCCTCTTAGTTGGCCATTGCTTATTTACCTTCCAGATAGGTTTCTTCTTTCAGCCTGGTCCATCCTCCAAATCAAAAATAGTATTCTTTTTAGTATATTTAATTTTTGCGATTTAGAGTTCACCTTGCCCAGAGATTCATAACTTCCTCTTTCCCATACAATGCTTGAAAGATAAGATATATTCATAACTATCTGAAGATTATATTCATTAATATCTGAAGATACTAATAAATCATTTTAGATTCATTCATCTAGTCTAATTAAGCATTTATACATTAGGAAACTGAGGCTATGAAAGGTTAGACATGCTGAGGTCACAAAGATGAGTGGTGGAAATCCAGGGCTAGATCATAGGCTCCCCAAAATCCAGGTTCAAAGACTTCTCAGATGACCACCAGGGGCTATTTCTAATGAGTGTATATATTTTTTGATACATGGGGACAGAGATTACCCAAAGAGTCAGGAGGATGAGGCAGCTCGGATGGTTAAGGTAAAGCAAACGGTAAAACATGGTCAAAAAGAAGGTAATGTTACTGCATATGTGAACTGACGATTCCACATCATGTATGTGAATGTGTAAAATACAGACTCTGTATAAATAACACAAAGTTTATCATGCAAAAATAGTTAAAACGTGATTAAGAAACAATTTGCATTATGCCTATAATGTACTTCATAATGTGGCCCACATTAAAAGCCACCATTTCTCTTTAGGCAAACAAGCTGCTTTCTTTGAACTACTTTTTTAAACTTAACAATGGTAAGAAAAATACAGGTATCCTTCATGTCATGTTTTGGTAATTCTTGCAATATTTCTTTTCTCCTTTTTTTAAAGATTTATTTATTTATGCATACAAGCTGGGCTGTAGGACAGAGGTGTGTATGTGTGTGGGGTTGGGGGTGGTGAGAGGATTCACTAGACACAGAGCGGGGAACAGAACAGGCAGATCAACTGAAATACACTGCTGAGGGGAGCAGTGGGCGAGGCAGAAGAGGGCTGCTGAGCTATGTTGGAAGCTCCTGGCCAGGGACTGAACTTGTGTGCAGTGGCTCTGGATAGCTTCACAGTGCTGTGCTAAACTCATTGTGCCAGCAGGGAGGGCCCGATTCTTGCAATATTTCAAACTTTTTAATTATTATATCTGTTATAGTAATCTGTGATCAGTGATGATCTTTGTGATGTTATTATTATAATTGTTTTGGAGTACCAGAACTATGTCCATATAATACAGTGATCTTAATCAATAAATGTTTATTTTCTGATTGTTCCACCAACTGGCTGGCTGTACCCCATCTATCTCCCTCCTGGGCCTTCCTGTTTCCTGAGATACAATATTGAAATTATTAGCCCTACAATGGCCTCTTAAATTTGCAAGAGAATGATAGAATTATATGTGTCTCATTTTAAATCAAAAGCTAGAAATGATTAATCTTAGTGAGTGAAGGCATGTTAAAAGCTGAGACAGGCCAAGAGCTGGGCTTCTTGTGCCAAATATTTAGCCAAGTGAAACTACAAAGGAAAAGTCCTTGAAAGAAATTAAAGTGCCACTCCATGAACACATGCATAGTGAAAAAGAGAAACAGCCTTAATGCTGATATGGAGAAAGTTTAAGTGGTGTAAACAGAAGATCAAATCATCCACAGTAACCCCTTAAGCCAAAGCCTAATCCAGAGCAAGGTCTTCTAATTCTATAAAGGCTGAAAGAGGTGAAGAGCTGCAGAAGTCTGAAGCTAGCAGAGATTAGTAACACCTGTAATAGAAAAGTACAAGGTGAAGGACTAAGTTCTGATGTAAAATTGCACCAAGTTCCAGAAGATCGAGCGAAAATAATTGTGAGGGTGGCTATATTGAACAACAGATTTTTCAGTGCAGATGAAACATTCTTCTATTGAAAGAAGGTGCCATATAGGATTTCCTAGATAGAGAGGAGAAGTCAATGCCTGGCTCTAGGTTACAAAAGACAGGATGTCTCATTAGGGGCTAATGCAGCCAATGTTTATTTACTATTTCTAAAGTCCCAGGGCCCTTAACACATTGTTTGCGGGTAGTTTGCTACTACCAGTCAACGCAAAACGTATAAATACATTTCCCTCACACAATTTAAAATATTTTTGTAAGCAAAACATTATTCTCATATTACTATTCCTATAAGAAAGGATCACCACTTTCTTTAAGCCACATAGCTGGTGAGTAATAACACATTGTTTGCAGGTAGTTTGCTACTACCAGTCAATGTAAAACGTACGTTTTCCGCATACAACGTATTAAGAATTATGCTAATACACATAATTATGCTATACACATAACTGGAACAACAAAGTATGGATAAGAGGACATCTGTTAACAACATGGTTTACTTACTATTTTAAGCCCATTCTTGAGATCTGCTACTCAGAAAAAAATATTACTTTCTAATACTACACATTGACAATGTATCTGTCATCCAAGTAAGAGGTCTGATGGAGATGTACAATGTGATTAATATTGTTTTCATACTGCTAACACAACAACCATTTTGCAGCCCAGCAATGAAAGAGGCACTTTGACTTTGAAGTCTTATTATTTAAGAAATACATCTCATAAGGCTATCATTGCCATAGTGATTGCTATGATGGAGCTAGGCAAAGTGAACTGAAAACCTGGATTCACCATTCTAGATGCCTTTAAGAACATTCATGATTCATGGGGAGAGATCAAAATATCAACATTAACAGAAGTTTGGAAGAAGTTGAATCTAATCCCAATGGATGATCTAAAGGGGCAGTGGTGGAAGTAACTGGAGATGTTGTGAAAATAGCAAGAGCACTAGAATTAAAAGTGGCGCTTGAAGATGGTGACTGATTGCTACCATATCATGATCAGACTTTAACAGATAAAAAGTTACTTCTCTTGTATGAGTAAAGAAAGTGGTTTCTTGAAATGGAATTTACTCCTGGTGAAGATGCTATGAGCTTGTTGAAGATAAAAAAGGATTTAGAAAATGACATAAACTTAGATGATAAAACAGTAACAGAATTTGAGAGAAGAGAATCCAATTTTATAAGCTTCACTTTGGAAGGGAAATGTAAACAGCTGGGATTACATCAAACTAGAAGCTTCTGTACAGCAAAAGAGACATTAACCAGAACAAAGAGACACCCTACTGACTGGGAGAAAATTTTTGCACTCCATACAACTGATAAGGGACTGATCACAAAGACATACAAAGAACTCATAAGACTCAACAAAAAACAAAGTAAACAGGGCTTCCCTGGTGGTGCTACAGGTTAAGTGCAGCGCAGTGCAGCTCTGTGGAGCTGCTGGTGGCTGCGGTGGCCCGAGTTCCATGCCCAGCTGGAGAGATTCCCAAATGGTGCAGCAGACCTCGCCTGCCTCGCCCGCTGCTCCCCTCAGCCGTGTATTTTTTTTTGAAAGATTTATTTATTTATGCATACAAGCTGGGGTACAGGCCAGAAGTGTGGGGCGGCGAGAGGGTTCACCAGAGACAAAGTGGGGAGCAGAACAGGCAGATGGATGGAAATACACTGCTGAGGGGAGCAGCGGGCGAGGCAGGAGAGGTCTGCCGCACCATGTGGGAATCTCCCCGGCCGGGCATCAAACTCCCGTCACCGCTGCCGACAGCTCCACAGCGCAGCGCTTAACCGCTGCGCCACCAGGGAGGCCCCTCAGCCGTGTATTTTGGTCAATCTGCCTGTTCTGCTCCCAACTCTGGGTCTGGTGAACACTCTCACTGCCCCACTCCTCTGGCCTGCATCCCAGCTTATATGCAAAAATAAATAAATCTTTAAAAACAAACAAAACAAAGTAAACAATCCAGTCCAAAAACACAAAACTTAAAAGACACTTCTAAGAGGAAGTGCAAATGGCCAACAGGCATATGAAAAAATGTTCAACATCCCTGGGGCCTCCCTGGTGGCGCAATGGGTTAAGTCGCAGCACTATGAAGCTATCCAGAGCCACTGCAGCATGAGTTCGAACCTGGCCAGGGAGCTTCCTACATGATGCAGCAGACCTCTCCTATCTTGCCCACTGCTCCCCTCAGCAGTGTATTTCAGTTGATCTGCCTGTTCTGCTCCCAACTCTGTTTCTGGTAAATCCTCTCCCCCTCCCATACCTCTGGCCTACACCCAGCTTGAATGCAAAAATAAATAAATCTTTAATAAAAAAAAAGGTTCAACATCCCTCATAATCAGGGAAATGCAAATCAAAATCACAATGAGATACTACCTATTGAGAATGGCACATATTAAAAAAACTGGCAACAACAAATGTTGGCGAGGATGTGGTGAAAAAGGAACTCTCCTACACTGCTCGTGGGAATGCACACTAGTCCAACCACTATGGAAAGCTGTGTGGAGGTTCCGCAGACTACTAAAAATGGTGCTACCATATGACCCAGCAATTTCACTCCTAGGGATCTACCCAAAGGGCACAAAAACATTAATTCAAAAGGATACCTACACCCCTATGTTTACTGCAGCACTATTTATAATAGGTAACATTTGGAAACAACCCAAATGCCCAAAAATAGATGAATGTATCAAGAAAATGTGGTACATATACACAATGGAATACTATTCAGCAGTCAAAAAAGATAAACCAATGCCATTAACAGCAATATGGATGGAACTAGAAGGGAATATGCTCAGTGAAATAAGTCAGAAGGAAAAAGAAAAACATTGGAGGGTTTTCACTCATAGGAGGAATATAGGGGAATCAAATAAGGGATCAGGGGAAAAAATTAAACCACAACGAAACAAAACAAAAATAAACTGACAACTATAAATCAGAGACATTCTGTAGGGGAGGGGGAGGGAGAGAGACCAAAAGAAGGGCAGAAAGAGCACAAGGGACTATGGTGACAGTGCATGGGTGAACTGGTGGTAGAAATTTTAGGGGGCCTACACCTAGGAAAAGCAAAAATTGTACAAAAATGAACAATTAAAAAATATATAAATAAATACCCCCCCCCCCAAAAAAAAAGACAAAGAAAAAGGAAAAAAAATAAAAGCTTCACTTTGGGAAAATGGTATCAAAGAACATCATATGCTACACAGAAGTCTTCTGTGAAATAAAGATTCATTAATCAATGTAGCAAACGTTACTGCTGTCTCATTTTAAGAAACTATCAGTCATTCCAAACTTTAGCAACCACCACCTGATAAGTCAGCAGTTATCAACACTGAGGCAAGATTCTACCAGCAAAAAGATTATGATTTGCTTAAGACTCAGATGAATTTAGAATTTTTTATATAAAGTAAGTAACAATGCTTTTCTTGACAAAATCCTGTTGCAAAATTAAAAGGCAATAATATAGTGCAGACATAACTTTTGCACACAACCGGAAACCAAAAAATATCAGTAACTTCTCTGTGCTATTCACTTTAATGTGGTAGTCTGGAACAGAACCTATAATATCTCCAAGGTGTGCCTATATATATATACACACATATATATGTGTGTGTGTGTGTGTGTGTGTGTGTGTGTGTGTGTATATACACACACACACACATATATATATATATATAAAATAATGTACTAAGGAAAGGGGTGAAAGTAATATTGTTAGAGACTAAATTTTTCTGTGAGGTTTAACTTTTGGAACTATATTTACCAATAAACAGCATTAAAACTGAAAATACCAGGATACCCAAAATCAAAATCTGAAACTCTCCATTAAAAAAAAAAAAAAGCTCTTTAAAAGATTTCTTTCCTTTTCTTAGAAGTCTTAACTTTCATATGAGCTTTCTTAAGAATACAAATTGCATATATAGCAATAAAAATTGCTGTTCAATTATTTGATAAATTGTCTCTAAAATAGGCTGTTAACTTAAATTCGTGCATATTGAGCTATCTTAAAAGTAAGAGCAAAGAGCACACAGCACAGCTAAGTAGTACAGAGTAATAAATCTACACTGCAAACCCAGATATTTTTTGCTGAGGTCCAGATCCATAATACAATAGTACATCGGATATTTTTATTTGGATGCCCCATGGACACAACAGGTCCCTGCACACCACTCTCATTCCTGATTGGCAACTTCTTGCTGTTCTATTCCAGAGCAGTAATAGTTTCGCTTGTTCAAATCCCAAGTCAAACACTTTTACTGCTCCCCCTTCTTTCGTCAAATCTTTTTCACTCTAATTCCTTAGCAGTAAGAATCCATTTCTTTGAATCTCTACTAGCACTTCAGTTTATAATTTCTCATCACACTCCTGTCATAGATCCTTATGAATTCATTTGTCATGGTAACAAAAACGTGATCTCTCTGAAATATGATCATATCTGTTTAAAAATTCTTGGAGCTTTCATGATAAAGGCCAACATTCTAAACATGAAGTGATCTTTACCACCTGATCTATACTTATTTCGAGTAACATGCCCACCTTGCCCCTTGTTATTAAGCTCTATTTTATGAAAAGTTTATAATACCAGAATGTGCATCATGCTACTAATTCTTTGATTTTTCCTTTTTAAGACTACCTTAAATTTGAATGAGAATTTGAGGTGTTAAGAATTGACATAAAGGGATGTTTTAGCAAAATGTCATTGCTAATTTTTTTTTTAACCTCTTTAGCAAATTTATTTTACCCATTGAGGTCCTATTGTGATAAACCTTTACAAAGGTCAGTTCTGATGGGCTGCCCCTTTGGAAATGATATCACATACCGCCTCTTTGCCTCTGGCATATTTTAGCTCCTCATTCCACAACTGCTGTTGTTCAGCCTCCAGGTCCTTGGTTAATTTATTAATGGTCTGCTGTAATTCATTTCTTTCATGATTTATTCTCTCAATGTCTGCAACTGAGTACTTCTGATTATCAACAATATTCTGTAGTCGTGTAGTCTCCTGTTTTATTGTTTCACATTCTAGTTCTGCATTGGAAAAAAAAATTGTTAAATTCCTACCAAGAAACTAATGTCATTATTTAACAAGAGTTGATTAAGATTTCTAAATTTCCAAGTCATGTTTATGTATCTTTTTTTCCTTTTTCTTTTTTTTTTAAAAGATTTATTTATTTTTATTTATACATACAAGTTGGGGTACAGGCCAGAGGCGTGGGGCGGTGAGAGGGTTCACCAGAGACAGAGCGGGTAGCAGAACAGGCAGATCAGAAACACACTGCTGAGGGGAGCAGCGGGCAAGGCAGGAGAGGTCTGCCGCGCCATGTGGGATTCTCCCCGGCCGGGCGTCGAACTTGCGTCGACGCTGCCAACAGCTCCATAGCGCTTAACCGCTGCGCCACCGGGGAGGCCCTCCTTTTTTTTTTCTTTTTAAGATAATTTTTATTCCACTTTGTTTTTTAAAATGTTTATTGAAGTAATGTTAATTTATAACATTGTATAAGTTTTAGAGGTATTGGTTCACACCTCTACAAATGTATATTATCAGAGAACACTGAGCTTAATACTACACCTACCACTAAAGCCCCAATAATTCTCCACCACAGTCCACTGGACTGTCTCCTCACTTTGCTCCCATCCTACCACCCCCTTTCTGGTATCCTCAGTTTTGCAGTCAGATTTTGATGGGTTGTTTTTGTTTCTTTGCCTTTTTTTTATATTCTTGAAAGATAATGCAATTAAGGTTTATGTTAAAATATTACATATTGGTTTGCTATGGTTTTCAGAAAGTGCTATGTAAAAAAAAAAAACAGTGCCTTCTGCATAATGAGTATGATTAAAAATTATTACACTTAAGGGGGACAGCTCAAATTCTTTTAAAATTCTTACATGATTCTCTGCAATAAATGAGGAAATTCTTAAGTTTTCACAAACATAAAAATTCATATTAAAATACCTCAGTTTATTCTTATCTTACTGTGCAAACATTTATTAAAGGTCTGATCTCATAGCATGAACATATCAGCTAGGATGGGAGTTTCCTAAGGGGAGAGTATGTATTTTCGTATTTATTTTCTCTATGTCCAGTATGGTGAGTGACATGTAGCAGATGTTACATGCTGACATTTTCAGTGGTTTCATAAGATACTAAGTAACAACAGTGGCTAGGCTCTTCCTTTGTCTACCAAGGTTTGTAATCAAGAATGACTACATTGTATCAAGAAAACATAGTACCTACAAATAGCACATGGTCATGCGGAGGGGAAGAAACATTACCAAACTTAAAACACTGGTGTCTAAAACATTTTGTAACTCATAGCTTATGAAGAATATGACAATATTTTTAAGTGGGCTGGGATACATGGATGAGAATGCTTGTGACCAAAGAGGCCAAGAGAATCTTCCAGAGGATTGTAAAGATGAAGATCTTGGCTTTGTTATAATCCATTTGTAGCAATGCAGTTGGGAGATTCCATACCTAGGCTCAAAATCAACTAATGATTGGTTTAAATAAATATAGCTTTATACATAAAAGGAATCTGCACCAAAAAAAAAAAAAAATCCACAAAAATACAGTACCTATAGAGTTTAAATATATCTCATTCACTCTTGGTCATAAATAGGTTAAATATTCAAGAAAGTTAAAATACTCCAAATGAAAACATTTTATGTATAAAGTGCTGATTCAATTGTACTACAAACATTGCTATAGTAAGAAATCATTCTATAGTTCTTTGTCGTCATGGAGAACATTAGGGGACATGTGAAAACTATTTAAAAAGCTGGCTTAGAGCAAATCTAATGCACATAATCAGAGTTATTTGGGAAAAAATTAACTGATTAAGCACATATTCCAAATAGTTATTGTTCTGGATTTGACAGGTGATCAGTATTCTATAGACAGAGTTAAATCAAATATCCTAAGGACCATCTCCACAACTCCTATGTGGGAAACACAAAGTCCGTAAAGATTCTGAAAGAATAAAATCAAAGTAAAGACCTGGGAAAATCATATTGTAAGGTCCATATAGTTATCTATTTTGTAAGTGCCATTCAGTGGCTCTGCAACTTGCAGATACTTCCCTTTGCTGTCCCTCTGGTATCACAGAGCATTAATTCATGTGTTACAGTATTTTCAGGGTTTAATGATTAAGATCATTTGTAATTATGAAAAAAGGTTAGGAAGGTATAGGATGTAAACAAGTTTTCTTTCATCGGGCTTTTGCTTCCAAAGAATTATGATATTTGTTTCATCTTATTTTTACTCCATTTTAAGCTGTTGAGTAATTTAGGAAGTAGTGATGAAGGATAAGGCAATTATAGAAGACTGAGGCTGGCAGAGATTTGAGAATCTGGCTTCTTAATTACAAGGTAGAATAGCATATTTATATTTACACAGCTTATGTTCTTAGGTTAAGTAACTCCTAGCTTCAAATAATCAGGTTTTTGAAAACATCATGGAAGGTATAGTAGGTTGAATGGCTAGCCCAAGATATGAAGTACTAATCCCTGGAATTTGTAACTTTACTTTATTTGGAAAAGAAGTTCCTGCACACATGATTAAGTATTGTGAGATAAGATTACCCTGAATTCTCTAATTGGGCCCTAGATCTCATCAATATGCTTAAGAGAGACACAGAGAAATGAACACACAGAAGATGACAGACAGACAAACAGGGAAGGCAATATGAAGAAGGAGGCAGAGACTGGAGTATCATGGCTACAAGGAATGCCATCAGACACTAGAAGCTGGAAGTCTCTCCTATAGTCCTTGGCGGAAATGTGGCCCTGTTGGATTCTGGAGTTCTAGCCTTTAGCACTATGAGAGAATAAATTCCTATTGTTTTAAACCACCAAGTATGTGGTAATTTGTTTCAGCAATCTCAGGAAACTAATACACAAGGCACTGAAAATCTGGTAGCCAGATATAGCCATTTACCATTAAAGGAAATGTTTGTTATGTATAACAAAGATGTCTTTTCATATTTGATAAACCTCACCAAATTCCCATCCCAGTATGAATGAGTTTTTTAGCATAAGTTTTGCTTACCTATTCTAGAAATTTCTTCATCGAGACCATTTAATTTTTGATCAAGAATGGCTGAATGAGATTCCAAATTGCTCATATATGCCTGATATTTCTGAACATCTGCTTGTAAAGAAGCTTTCAGTTTTCTTAATGACTCTAGGCGATTCTTTAAAAGAAAAAAAGTTATTTTCATTAAGTAAAACAATATTATTTAAGTTCATACCAGAGAAAGGTAAATTAGTTTTCCTTCTACTTTTAGCGGGAGTCAACAGAACTAAAAGGGGACTTCACTGTTATTACCTAATTAAGATACATTTTTTGAGAAGTATGTTTCAGATAGAAAAAGTATAAATGTTAAAGAACTGATATTTTACAGAACAGCCTAGATGCTTCAGTAATACACAAAATGAAATTAGAAATCTGGATATTATCACTTAACTTTTAGAAAGTCCTGAGAATCCATTTTATAAGTTCACTTATTACCTGTGCACTAACTGTAAAACTCAGAGCCTCTTATACATAGTGTTCCCCAGAGGTATGTAACATGGGAACCTTGTTCAAAAGATCCTTTTAGTCTAACGTAAATAGGTAAGACTCTTTCATCATATTCTGAACACCATTAGTTCAAGACAGACAGATCACAAGGGAAAACAAAGCTCCAGAGATACCACACATTTTCATTAGGAGTTCTATTCCACGTTAAAAATAATAGTTTTTAAGAAGCTTATTTTGTTAATCTATCTTTTATTTTGATAAGGAAATAGCTGGTATTCTCTAAGAAGACTCAGGAGTCTAGAAAAGTAAGTATATAAGCCTGCTGAAGATAAAGACATTTACTAACCGGTTCTTTTTCTCTTTCTTGTTCCAATCTTGCAATTTGTTCATTTAATGCTTTGTTTTTTGCTGCTAATGATTCCAGCTTGGAAGCGTCTACATTAAATAAATCCTCTAGAGACAAAACCCAAAAAGTTAATAAGATCTCAAATCTGCCTAGAACATTCTTTCCCAGGTTTTCACTATTGCTCTCTCCCTTGCTTCCTTCTAGTCTCTCCTCAAACAGGTGTCAGTGCAGGGCATCCCTCCCACTATAAAAACAGCAAGCTCTTCCCTTCATTCTACTATACTCTCTATCTCCTTACCCAGATCTATTAGTCTCACTAGCAGGTACAACATTTAACTTACAGTTGTTCATTTGATTGTCTCTAATAGAATGTAAGCTCCTAAGGATAAGCCTTTTTAGCTCTTATTAATTACTGTATTCTTGGTGCTTAATTGGTGGCTGCCACACAGTAGGTATACAATAAATGTTGTTTAATAAATACATTTATATGCTTGCTTAATTATAAGCAGAAATATATAAGAACCCACCAGCTGCTTTTTGTATTAAATTACAACGAATTTCCCTCTTTCAAAATGAAAATCATTCATAGTGCTCTTTTTCTCATGTGGACAAACTGAAATTGTCCTAGTTATTCTTTTTTTAAGTGAGTTTTTAAAAATAATTTTTAACTGAGGTAATATTACCACTATAGTGCACCCACTACCAACTCACCCATATTCCACCACCATAGACCATTTGGCTTCCTTCTGTGTTCTTTTCCCTCCCCTAGTTCTACAGTCAGCTATTAAGAGTTAGCTTTTTAGCTTGTCTTTCTCTACTTAGATACTGAATGGTGTCACTAATACATCCTGGTTATTCTTAAGGAAGGTACATACCATGAGAACGTAAGGGAATACTGCTACCTTTTTGCTAACAGAAGCAAAGTAATATTTTCCTGTTTTGATTGATCCCGTTCTCTGGAGGAACAGGTTTACACATCTTAGATTTATTTATTTTACTTACCACTTTGGCATGTTATATACAAAACTATTTCAACAGAGAGTAAAATAAGCAAAATCATGCTTTTGGGACATTTTAGAGTTAACCAGCAAATACCTGATTTAACTAGATTATAGTTAAGTGAAACAATGAAGAATTTCTTTCCTTGGAAATAAAATGCTCCACTAATTTTTTGCCACAAAATTTGAAAGAAACTTTTGATCTTTTGACTAACTGGTAGTTTTAACATTTCAAACAGTAAGGAAAGGATATCACAGGAGTATAATTCCCCAAGAGGAATAATATTTGTTGATTATCTGTTCTGCTTCTCGTAGTGTGTTATTTTACAGACAATGCTACTTAATCTTGTAAAACTTCATTAGACAGGTAATGCATTTTGTACAGGTTACAAAGCCAATAAAAAGATTATGCCTCAAGTCTGACTCCAACACCAGTATTCTTTCTGCTTAGCTAGTACTTCTCTCCATCAAAAAATTTTGATGATAAAAATCAATAGTCATTTACAGTGAGTAATTCACCTAAACACTGGGTAAGGTAAGATATGCTGAAACTCCACAAGCAATGTTAGCTAAATGGCCAAAAGCAAACACTCTAGGAATGAGAACACTTACTTAACTTTGACTGCAACTCTGCATTCATCTCTTCATAGTTGTCAGCACCAGTCATGAAACTCTCATAGCATTTTACAGTGTAGTCCAAAAATAACTAATTGGATTAAACAGATTTAAAAACAAAACCATTATTTTCTATTTAGATTGCTTCAATTTTCTAAGTGGAAATTTAAATTTGAATTAAAATAATAAAGGCCAGGAAGATAAATTATAGGAGTTTATTTATATAAACTCCTATAAATGATATCTAAAACTAGAGTATGCCATTGATTATGCTACAGCATTTAGTCTGCTACTTCTAACATGTGAGAATGAAAAGAACTTAAATTCCAATAAAGGTGGTATTTAGTAAACAGCAAAAATAACCATACCTTCAGAATTTTGAGAAGGTCACAAACAAGGAGCTTATTAGCAAATATAATTAAACATAAAATGTACAATTATCTTTAGGGATAATCTACCTTATGAAAACCATGCTGATTATCTAAGCCCAATTAAACTGACAAAGTCTGTTGTGAAAACCAGAATATAATTAACGACGGCTATAATTACATTGTAACTTCAGACTATAAAATGGAATGGCTAGTAGAGATGTAAATAGTAGAACACTAGAATTAAGTAACATTTTAGGGCCTCCTGCTGTGCTGTGGAGCTGTAGGCAGCAGCCATGCCAGTTCTGGCCAGAGAGATTCCCACATGGCGCGGTAGACCTCTCCTACCTCGCCTGCTGCTCCCCTCAGCAGTGTATTTCATCTATCTGCCTGTGCTGCTCCCCACTCTGTCTCTGGTAAACCCTCTCGCTGCCCCACACCTCTGGCCTATACCCCAGCTTGCATGCATAAACAAATAAATTAAAAAAAAAAGATAGTAACATTTTATTTTGCAGTTATGAGGTGTTTTGGTCACTGAGGATGCATACTTTGTTAGGAGGAAAGAATGGCTGGTAATAATTTTCAGTAGCCTAAATCTAGAAATAAATTATCCCTCAAGACAGAGCAATTCCCTTCATGCTGATTCTTTGCTTACTAACGAACCTTCTTATTACTTGGTTGATATGGAGATAAATGCTGAATAGGAAGTATGAATATTTTTGTAACTGAAAAGATGACCTAAAGCTTTGTCAATTAAAAGATACCTTATTATGCATAATTCCATCTTCAGTTTCTTCTCCCCAAGGCTGTCCATCATCAAACAGAGGTGAGCTTTCTTTCATGGCATTATGTAACTAATTAGTACACAAGGAACAGATGAAGTTGATGTGACCAACACACAGACCTCATGCTTTATCAAATTCTTTTTTAGTGTCATTTTAAGAAGTATTTACATTATTACACACAATTAAAAATCTATTAAGAGGTTACTTTATTGACCCTTAAAACACAGTCTATTTGATATGACAGTGACTAAATCCCTTCACATTAGGGAAGGATGGGCTCTGTATTTAGTTTTAATCTATAGAGGAAAAACATGCTGATCTTTATGCTGTTGTCAATATATTGAGATCTATATAGATCCTAGCGCAACTCTGAGAATCCAAAAAAGAATTACTACATAAAAGGTAAAATCAATAAAAGTTATTTATTGATTATTCTCCCTCATATGGCCTCAATTCCACTGCTCAAATGTTATTTACTCAGAATGTATAAATATGTACTTTAGACTTGACTCTTTTGGTATATATAAATATGAACTTTAGACTTTATAATACAAAATCTTTAAAAACAATTGTTTCAACTTAAAAGTTGAATAACAATGTATTATGACATAATACATTTTAACAGATAATTCATTTTAGCAAAATATTAAAATGTGTATAACTGACAAGTTAAGAGGAAAATGTTTAAAGATTTTTAAGGTACAGAAGGCCCATTTTGAAATATCTTTTATAACTTAAAAATAGAACTGTTCAACATGAAAATTTCAGAAAATTTAAATGATACCGCTATAAAATTTAAAAATATAAAAGCATTATCTAGTATAACAAACAGTCTATGAAAAGGCCTATGTATTAGGAGCACATAAAAAGAGAATGTGGTTTTAGTTTAAATGATTTCCTTATATTTTCCTTATTCTAGGAGGCACATATAGGACTTTTGAGTGGGGAAACTGTCCTCAGCCCAGAGTTGCTTGCATTATCTATCCCTTTCCTATTCCAAAGAGACTCATAAGACACTGGAGGTCTAGGGTGGATGCTGGCAAACTCTATCAACTTGTTTTCTACCTTTTCTTCCTTTGATAAGATCTCAAGTGTTAAAGAGATTTAATCAAATCTGAAAGACACATAGGGTAGAACCCAAGAGGAAGAACAGAATCTAACACATTGTCATCAGGGTAGATAAACACAGAGTTTCTGTTGCCTTGTCAAAGGTCCTTGTGAAAACTCTTACTTCTCTGCAAGGTCAAGGAGGGACTTACAGATACAGGGGAATAACAGATCCCCAGAAGCTAGAGGAAAGACTCTACTGCAAGGATTCAAAATTTTCTAAACTGAAATTTGATTAAAACAATTTCAACCTGAAATTGTATACAGATTAAGTGGACCTCTGGATTTGAGTAATCTTTTTTTAGTCGGTATCTTCCAATATAACATTACTTCTCATTACTGTGGAATGTAAAACTAGAAGAGAACTCAGAGGGACCTGAGATGAAGAAGGTTCTAGTCCACTCTGATCATTAACTAAGAGGTGATGTTGCGCTCAGTGTATGTGCCCTCTCATTCCTACTCCCTGGAAAGAAAGACAAGGTAACTGTCAAAATACCTATTACTCAAACACTGTAACAAACATCTGTAACAAGTCAAGCTTTAAGAGGTATGGTGACAGTGAGATAAGAAAAAATTTTCATAAAACATTAACAAAATGAATTCAGGAATATAGTAAAGGAATAATTATAAAGAAATAGAGGCTAAATAGAGGAACCAATATATCATATCAACAGGTCCAGAGAAAAATAAAACCATCAACAAGTCATTCTTAATAATGATTAGAAATAGGCAGATAACTTCAACATGAAAAACATTATTTTCTATCTAAATACATTTTAACTAAATAATAAAACAGAAAAGACCTCATTTGAAAACAGTGGTAATTAACAGCAGTTGATTTATCATGTTCCCAAAGTATGTCTAAAGTAATGTCATTATGACAATTTCTCTCCAATATATCTGGTAAAGTCAATGTGATAAAAATTAAAAAAAAATCACAAGCAATCTTTTGGAATATGACAAAAAGTAATTTACAGAGTGAGGGGGAATGGCTGGGAAACTGTAAAGTACTAGGAATCTCTGTTAGAGAAAATACACTAAAAAGCTACAGGAATTAGTTTGATGATGCAAAGGTAGGAAAAAGAGCAGAGAAATAGGTTAAAAACATACTGGTGACAACTCCAAACTGTGAGAAAGGGGGTGACATCACCAAGATGGAGAAAATAGGTCATTCCTGACTTTGCTCCCCTTTACATCGCTATGAAAGTCCCAGAACATGGGGATGAGGTTGAAATATCTTCCTGTACCAGAGAGGAAACCACATTAGAGGAAGGAATTGCTAACTGAGTATCTCTTATGGCAGGCTAGCAAAGTATCATGCCAAGAGGTCTTCCCTGAATCTACAGTTTTCCACTGGGAAAAGAAAGCCCAGACTGGACATCTAGTTGCCCAGCCTTGTGGGTTGCTTCTTGGGAGTCCTTTGTGGGTACTTATTTCTTGGGATATCAACTTCTGGGGGTAGTTGGGTAATCTGCCAGGCTTAACCACTGGGAATCAGATTGTGGTTGCACATGTGTTTGTTTATGTGTGAACAGGTTGTAGCAACCAGCACTGGGATTCTGGCAGACTGAACTCCTACAAAGATGGTGGCACAGTCTGACTAAGAAACTTGGAAGGGTGCAGTCTGCCTGAGTTGAACCTCAAACACAGGTTCTTGCCAGTTCTGGAGCCTGAGCTGCCCCTCTGTCCCGATAGTCAAATGATCAATAGGTGCATGAAAAGTGCTTAACATCACTAGTGTTTAGGGAAATGCAAATCAAAACTGCAAAGAGAGAGAACCTCAAGTCTTAGAATGGCTACTATCAAGAAAATGAGATAACATGTATTAGTGAGAATGTGGAGAAAAAGCAATCCTTGTGCACTGTGATGAGATTGTAAATTGGTACAATCACTATGGAAAAAGTGATTCCCCAAGAAACTGAAAAGAGAACTCTGACATGATCTAATAATTCTACTTCCAGGAAAAAATTTCCAAAGGAAAGTTACAATAGTCAAGATGTGGAAACAATGTAAGTATCCAATAATGAATGAATAAAGATGTAATATATACAGTCATGTATGCTTAATGACATTCTGAGAAATACGTCACTAGGTGATTTTGTCATGGTGTCATAGTTAGTAAATTCAACATCTCAGATGGGTTGAGTCTTTTCTTTTTTGCTTTGGTTGTGATCACCACAGTATGCAGAAGGATATGCTTCTGGTTAATTTAGGTCATTAGAAGTTTCTCCATATTTGCTATAGGTTCCTCTTAAATTTTTGTTAGTCTCATTGCTTTTAATGAAGCAGATCCTTTAAGAGCTACCATCACTTTGTTCTCGCCTTTCAAGATGGTAGCTATGGTGGAATGGGAAATACCTGCCAGGTGACCAATACCCGTTGTTGATTTTCCATTTTTGTAGTCCTTAATCACTTTTAATTTCATTTTCAGGTCAGTAACTTGAAATGGTCTTTCCCTGGCAATATGAACAGTGGATTTTATACACTTAGGGACCATGAGCAATAAAGAACAAGGTTAAGCAAGCACAAAGAAAAATGACAATATCAAGACAGAGGGAGACATGAGATGTATGAGGTTGCTGCTGGCACAAAACACTTCAATGTTTGGATGGCTATGAAGTAACAGGAACAGGAATTCTGGGATCAACATTATATGTGGTCCATTATGACCAAAATGGCATTATGTGGTTGCTGCTTGACTGTAGAGAGAACGCAATACTATTTAGTCATAAAAAAGAAATTCCTGCTATTTGCAACAAAATGGATGGACCTTGAGGGTTTATGCTCCTATGTTGAGACATAAGTCAGACAGAGAAAGACAAAACTTTTTGAAGAATAAAAACTGATGTAGACTGAGAAAAAAAGCAAAAGAAAGACTGGAGGAGAAACAAGTCTCTTGAGGGGAAACAAATTTTTCCTATGTATATATTTAAAAAAATAACAAATCAAGTACCTTGATGCAGTCTATTAGCCAAACCAAGGCTGCCACTATGTGAGGCCATGTATGAGGGGCCCCTACAGTATACATGGAGCTTTTGGATAGTGCAAAAGGATACCTATGAAAAATCAGAACAAATAAGTTAATATCTTAATAAAGTAAAATTTAGGGTAAATTAAGCAAAGTCATATTTAAAAAATTTCACATATCCATCAACAGTCTTGACTTATGTAGAAGTTATCATTGAGATTCTGTCCTTTGTCATCTTACTCTACAATGATTTGTGTAATATTTGGTTTCTTCTCTGAAAATCAGTTTGTATATATATTCCATAGATGAATTTGATTTACAACCAATATGGTAGGTTTCTCCAAAAGATCCTTTGTTCCTTCAAATTCAATGTATTCCAAATGAATAACACATCTGTAGTCATTTTCCCCTATGCAACCCTTTTCAACTTTATCTTACCCTATTTTCACTAGGTTCCCAATCCTATCTTTTTTGTTTTTATAAAATTTATGGTACCCAGTGCATCCTATCTATTCCTTGTCACTGCAGCAGCTCAGGGCCTTATAATCTATTATCTGTAGTTTGGTAATAACCTCCCCAAACCAATTCTTTTCACTGTTCAATTTGCCCTAATTATGTTGCCTAAAATGACCATCTTTAAATATCTCTCCTTATGAAAGTCCTTATAAATTTAATCAACCTAATTATTCTCTGTGTTTTAACAATCTCTCTAGCCTAATGAGAAATATAACATACAAACCCAAGATCTTTAAAGATTCTTGGAACCTCTTCTTCAAATTTTGTGTCAGGAAGTTCATATGAAGGACACAGGAAGCCATAAAGAAAACTGAAGATCTTTAGGAAATCTTTAACAGATGGAGCTTGTAGAGATTTCATGGATACATTATGTGCGTAACCATTTTCTGTAAGAAACTGTATTTTTGAAATGTCAAACATTCAATAATAGAAAAAATATTGGAAAACACACAGAGAACACCCACAACTTAAGACTATTTAAAATTATAAAATACCTCACAAAGTTGTCGAATACACTGCTGAATGAATGCTTTGTCATTAAGTGGTCTTGGGTCCTTGATTTTTTCAGAACTGGAAAATATACCAAGCTGACTATTCCTGGATCCGTGTCCACTGGTTCTGGAAACATATTTTTAAAAAGTTGGTCAAGACTATTTCCTTCCGTGGTCAAGGTGAATTTATATTTTAATACTAGCATGAAACATTAAAGTTTAATTCTTTAATTTTTATTTAACTAATCAGAATACTTATTCAAAATAGAGAAATGAGGATACATAAAATGAAGAGTAAAGTATAAAATGAGGCTCAAATAAAAATACACCTTGGTTCTTGGCATTACTAACACATATAACATCCTGTAAGTTGTGTATTTTCAGTTCACTAGATCTTCTGCAACAACCACTGAATAACCTAAGTCTGCTTGCCATCTTCTCTATTACCACTCCTTCATACTCAATACCTTGCTTTGCTGTTATTTCTTGTGGGAAAATTGCCTATGAGATGTTATGTTAAAGAAGGTAGTGCGTGCTTTTTCTCATAAACATTTTTGCATCATGCTATATCATGCATTTGATTGTCATCTGCCATAATTACATGTTGCTACTTTTTAGTCATTAAAGACCACAGCATATATGCTTCATGCCAATCCCTTGCCTCTGAAATAAAACCTTAAATAAGTCTCTATAATAGTTTCTTCGGCTTACCTATGAGTTCATCTAAGCTAACCACTGTACTTTCTTAAATATCCTTGGAACAATAATTTTACTTATGGGACAGATATCACAAAAGTGTGTTAATGACCCTTGCTATCATATCTGAACTCTAGTCACTAAAATTTCATTTCTCCCTGTAAATTTGCTTGTTGCTTTCAAGTTCTTTCCTGTCAGGCTTGAAAAATTCTTTAAATTAGGCTTTTTCAATCTAGTGTCCTGATGAGCAAATTAGCTATTTTTCCCTGAGTATTTATTTGATAAATTGAGAACCACTTTTCTACATACTGTTAATTGTTTAACCTTTAGTATCTTTTTGTTTTTACTATAAAAGGAATACATGTATAGACTTAGCTCACATAAAACTATACTGACATCTTCTTAAATAATAAGATAATTTCTGAACAGTCATTCAATTTATAGTTTAAGAGTATAGGATCTAGAACCAGAATGTGCGGTTTCATTTATTTCTGCATTCTACCAGTTGTATGACTTTGGATAAATTAAAACTTCGGTTCTTCCATTTTTTTATCTATAAAATGGAGCTAATAACAGCATATAAGGTAGTTCTGAGGATTGATTAAAGAGTTAATACAGATAAAGCACCTATAACAATGTTGGACTTACAAAAATACTTAACAAAAGTTCAATTTTATAATCACTATCATCATTATCTCTGAAGTTCAGCTCTGCAATAAAAGTTACATTACAAAAATGCCTGAACATTTTTCATCAACTGAAACAAGTACCAGAAACAATTTAACTTGAATTCATGGGAAAGGCTTTCATTAGGTAACAAATATTTCTTTTCTAAATATTAAAAAAAAAAAAATCGAGCAAACAGGTCTATCCAAAATAATAAGTTGTATTTTCTTTTTGTAAGATAAAGAACAGTCTATTTTTTTCAATTTTGGGGCTGAACATTTCTTAAAATCAACTTTATTTAGGTGTAAATTGCTTAAAATAAAATGTACCTGTCTAAAGTGTACACTGGTGTAACCTCTACTATAATAAAGATACGAAATATTCCTATCACATCAAAAGTCTTAAACCCCTTAACAGAAAATTCTTGCCTTCCAGCCCAGGCAACCACTGATTTACTCTAGATTGCTGTTTGCTAAGTTTGATCTAGGGGATCTGAGAAGTCAAAATTATCTTCATAATAAAACTAAGAGGTTATTTACTCCTTTCACTTTCATTCTCTTTTGAGTACAGAGTGGCATTTTCCAGAGACTGGCCACATAATATATAATAAAATGTATTATAACACTATACAACATATAGTATAATACATACTATATAAGATGTAAAGTAAAACACATCTAGCTATCTTCTATTAAACCAGACATAAGAGATTTGCAAAGAGAAAAATAATGTTACTCTTTATTCTAAAATAGCTTTGTTTTTGAAAATTAAAAAAAGAAATCCTGTTATTTATATTAACATGTAATAGGTTTATTGTTATTGTCAATTGAATTAACATAGAAATTTTGTTTTAACTTCTAATAACATTAATATCTATAAAGTACACAAAATAAAAGGTCTTAGGGGTCCATAACATTAAGAATATGAAAACGTTATGGAGTATGAAAATGTTATAAACTAAAATGTTGTACTAGGTGAGGTTCTTCCTAATTTTAAATGCTATGATTCCATTAATTATCTAATAAGTTAACTGATTGAATGTTCAATCAACTATTAATCTATAACAATGAAATAGTGGTCTGACTGTGCTAATATATCTCTTATTACCATCTAAAAAATATGTAACTATTTTATTCACTTAAAGAAAAAAGCTAAATAGTTATAACTTTCTCTTGAAAAGGGCTATGCTATCTAACCTTTTGTTATCTGAGAGGATCTAGCGTAATACATGGCTATTAAGAATCTCTTCATTAGAAGAAAAAATATCATTACCTTTTACCAAATACAGAAACTTTTCTTTCAGATGTGGGTTTGTTTATATTCAACTTTCCAAAGGAGGGTTTCTCTTTGCTTTAAGAAAAGGAGAAATACAAACTCTTAAATAAACATAAGAAATATTAGTTTAAGAAACTTTTGAAAATGTTAGAACCAACACCTTCTCCCCCTTACCTATAAAAATAATTCAAGACCATGAAAATTTTTAGCAGCAATCATAGTTATTATAAATGGGATAGGTTTACAACATAGTTTAAATTATAATTCTAAACTGTTAAGAAGAAAGCAGAAAAACAATATCTACATTATGATTTCAATTATCTTAAAATACGTACATTTATGGGTAACAAAAATATAAATATTTCAAATTTCTAGAAGTAGTAGAGGCTCATAGTAGGCAAAAATAATTAACTTAAGAATAGTAAGTACCTTGTACCTTGATATTAAGATAAAGAGTGATAAAGTTCTACAGTCTTACAAATAGTCTTAACTGGAAGAAAAATCAGTTGTAAGAAAAAGCTAGTTTATGAAGGGGTATTTTGGGCACCTTTTCCCAGTGAATCTTGAGAAACTAGTTTGGGGAAGCGCTCTAGAGGCTTCTTCTAAACAGCAGCTTATTGTCAGAACAAATAATATCTTTTATAAACTTTTGCTAGTTGGAAGCACCTCAATAATTGAAAGTTACAGGAAAGAATCTGCTCAAACAGGCAGATCTAAGAGAGAGGAAGAAAGTGAGAGAGAGCTAAAGGGGAAGTAACAGCCTGTTTAGGGACTGCTTGGCAAAGGATGTGGCTTTGAGAATTTAAGGATCAGGTAAGATTAAACACAACCCTTGAAGAACATGCCCAATTTTGAACTTCAGTGATGCAAAATTAGTTACCACTGGAAATAGAGATTAATCATGACATCATTCATATTACATCTTTGTATTAACCATCTTTACAGATTTCTTTGGCCAAGGTGGTAAGACATGAGATACTTACGTTTGAGGGGTATAGAGGCATTGTTTATTGAGGTCCTGGGATCTCAACTCTTGCATAGAGAGTCGGCCGGCACCACCAGTGGAAAACGAACTGCGCTTCATGCTAATGGCCTACATACATGAATTTAGTATTAAAAAAAATCTTTTCAGACATAAATGAAACATTAAACACCACCTATTATCTTTCTTCTCAAACAGAAAGGTAGTCAGTCTCATTGCTTCTGTAGGATAATCTTTCCCCAGGCTATCTTTACTTGTCACTTAAGGTGGTCTACTCTATTTGCAGAGAATATCTGTTTAACTTAATTTAAAAATATTCAACACACATAAACACTTACCTACCATGTACAAGCGAGTGTGCAAGGGAATACAAGTGATACAAAGATGAATAAGATATGATTCTTGCAATCACAAGGGTGTCCTGTGATAAAGCCCTGAATTCTTATATATATATATATATATTTTTTTTTTTTTTTTTAGGATTTATTTATTTATACATACAAGCTGGGGTACAGACCAGAGGTGTGGGGCGGCGAGAAGGTTCACCAGAGACAGAGCAGGGAGCAGAACAGGCAAATCAGAAATACACTGCTGAGGGGAGCAGCAGGCGAGGCAGGAGAGGTCTGCCGCACCATGTGGGATTCTCCCTGGCAGGGCTTCGAACTCGCATCGCTGCTGCCGACAGCTCCACAGCGCAGGGCTTAACCGCTGCGCCACCAGGGAGGCCCAAAGCCCTGAATACTAACCCTGACATCACAGCTGGTGGCTGTGCCTATTTCAGTGGTAAGAGGCTGCCTGCCAAGAACCATCTCGGGATATTTCCTTTTCTTTGGTCTCTGAAAATGGAGCTAACCTATTTTCTTTTCCTAATTTCCATCTCTTGGGCTCTCCCCTTAACCTACTTTTTCCCATTTATGTTTTTCAATTGCTGCTCCTCTTATTTCAACCTGCTCAACAAGAAACAATCTGGTGCACAAAGGGGTCTACAGGCTGCATCCATTTTTCTCAGATCACGTTAACAGCTCATTTCCTACACATCTACTGACACACTCACCTCCTAAAATTCTCATGATCCTATCTAACCTCTATGGCACTAGACACTATATACCCAGTCTTTTCAGATCCTGCTGCGGCTTCCAGAAAAGAGGTCATTTGTTATTATTGTTTTACTTCTCTGGGGGGGTCGCATTAGTTCTAAAAACCGATTGCACTATTTTCTTCTTGATTTTCGCCCCCTACTTCTTCTCCTTCCCTACATGCTTCTGCATCTATTCAGTTTCTCCGTTAGTTCACTCCCAATCTCCGCACAAGATGAATAAAACTAAGCGTTCTAGATGTACCTCTTACATGACAACAGGATGTTACACTAGTATCTTAAACGCACAACACCAAATAGTTCCTCATTTGTCCTTCTTATCTCTGCTCCCATCAATTCTTTCCATTTCTTTTCTCTAGCCGCTGTTCTTCTCCATTAGTTCCCGTGGGCCCTTCACTTCCCTTTTGGGAAAGCACTCAGTAAAAATGTACTGGACTCCGGCAAACTAGCGCCTCGCACAGGTTCTGCCCACAGGCCTCTCAAAACAGCAGGAACTAAAAACACTTTTCCTTTTAATAGCTCTAAATCTAAGCTGTTGGCGCCACAGCTTTCTCCCTCCAGAAGAGTACTAACGGCACAAAATTAACTAACTCAAAGTCATTACTCACCCTTCTTTTGTTTCCTGGCACAACTGAGGGTCCCAATTTTTGTAAACCGCGTAACTGCGCCTTGGACTGGAAGGAAAACGCCAAAAAGCCCAAATCCTTCTACCCGCCCGCGCCGTTCGAATTTTAAACGCTCCGCCGGTGATGAGATCATCACGCACGACGGGCGCGTGCGTGCGTAATCACGCGCCACTCGTCGCCGGAACTAGCGTATTGTTCTCGCCGCGCAACATAGTGGGTCACACTGGCGTATCCGGACCAGCGTAAGTGTCCCCCTGCGAACTGCGGACCGTTCTCCAACCTTAGGTCTGAAGACCCGAGCGCTCTGCGCGGCTGAGTAGCGGGCAGAACTCACCAAGTTCGACTGGGGACGCCGTTTCCGTACAACAATATGGCCGCGCCCTTGCCTCTTAGAAAAGTAGTTTTTTTTCCTCCCCCCTGAAAGAGCGTCTTTTACGATCACTTTGTAGATTGTTGTTTTCCTGATGCAAGTCTTAGGAAAGCGGCGTGCACTTTCCTGACAAGGTAAGCGGTGAGGTAGGAGATAGTGATTGGTGAGCGTGGGCACGCCAGGCTTGGGAAGGCGCAGAATTTGAGTACTCATTGTGGTTTCCTGGTCCTCTGGTGGTAAGCGAGAAGCGAGGAGGAATCCTCCTGGCATGGGGGTCGGGGCTTAAGTGGGTGTGAAGCCGAGAAGTAGGAGCTAGTTGGAGAGGTGCTAGCACCTTAGATTGCCTTGTTAAAAGTGGAACTCCCCTCTTACTTGGGTTTGATTCGGACGCAGTCAGTGCTTACTACTTTGGAAGAGCTTAGACCTAAAGTAGGAATATTGGGTTTCGTAGCAATTGTGGAGTGGTAGCTTTGGACAGGTCAACAGAGACCTGAAATTTTAACCTTGCGGTTTTGCTCGTATTTAGTGCTACTGATGTGCTATTAAAATTGGGTTATTCTCTGTCTATGTCACTTTTTTTTTCACCCTTTTTGTACTCCATTGGTAGCAGTGATTAGGTAGGGCTATGGTAACGGAGGACTGACTTATTTTTGCAAATGTAGTTTGAAAAACAAGAGTTTACTCGCAGATAACTCTGAAAAATATGGACCCTCTCTAGGGCTCCATCTCATTAAAAGGATGAATTCATATAGGTAATGTAGCATTCTTTGCGTTCATAGAATACTCTGACCTTTTAAGTATTTGCTATCCTAACTTGGAGAATGTACATCTCGTAGTTAGATCCTAGGACTAAGCAGAAGTTGTGTGGAGGTCCAATGAAGATAGGGATTCCAGACATAAGAAAAGTTATCTCTTCTTAATAAGCCTCTTGGGCCAAATTGGCTGAAAAATTGAATTTTCAGGGTTGAAAATCAGCCCTGGAAATTAAAAATTCATATTAAAACATTACATTTTTGCTTAGACCTGCTATAATAATATCTTGAGTGTTAAATTCTCTTCTGTGTACACATCAGCTTTATGTTTACACATCAAATCTGCCTGTGTGTGTGAATATAGTTTTAGTGAAATTTTACTTTTCGTTTTTTATTTCCAGAGATTTTTTTTTTTTAAAGGAAGAGAATGTCTGTTGTGCACCAGCTGTCATCAGGATGGTTACTGGATCATCTTTCTTTCATTAACAAGAGTAACTATCAACTTCAACAGCATTGTGAATCTTGTAAAAATGAGCCTTTTTCTGTCCACCTTGATTCTCTACACATGAGTTCTATGTCCTTTATTGGAGCTTCTGCTACATTTATTGCTTCTGACTCTACCACAAAACCACAGAATGGTGATGGAGGAAATTGTGAAAGATTCGTACAGAAATATGTTTTTCGATCTGAACTGTTTGGTGTCACAAAACCTTATATAACTTCAGCTACTGACAAAGAATGTCAACAGAGTACTGAAAAGGAAGATCTAATGGATGGTGTTAAAAAAGAAATCTCCATTTCTACAATTCGGAAGGTAGAAAGTTAAGAAATTTTTATATTTCTATAGAGAACACAAGGAATTATTCTAATATCTCAATATCTTGTTGATTATTAAGTGTTACGAATTAATAAAGCATAAGAAAACTAGCTTATCTGGAGTAATACTTAACTCTTTCCTAACATTCTACCATGCTTAAGAACAAATTTACATGTTTTGAAAGTAAACAGATTGGCTCAGAAGTGAATGCTCTGTAAATTAAGCAAGAAAACAAACTAAAAAAAATCCTTTCTGCTTAGGCATTTGTATTAATTGCATGTTATTTTAAGCTGTTTTAGCTCCAAAACTCGTGCCTCTCTCTGCAAGAACCTAAAGCAGTATATGCATTTTGGGAGATTTTTAGAGACCTTTCCTTTGGGAATAAGCTTCTATGATAAAAGTTTGAAAGAAGGGTGATATTTATTAAAGTTTTCCAGTGATGAAAAGTAGAAAGCTACTGTGGAAAATGTTAAAGTAGTTATTTTTGTATACACACTGCTGCAGTCTTTCAATGAAAATTTGAGAATGCCATAAAGAATCAAATTAATTATGGTTTAATGCTTTTTATGTCTTTGAAGAGTTCAGAGGTGATTTAATGAAGTCCATTTCAAATAGGTTGTATTAACATTTTCTTTGTTAGAGTTGGAATAATGTGTAATCCCCAACAAATATTTTGAGATCTTTCTGTGTACACAGAGTATTGGAACAAGGTGAACACAGTCCCTGCCCTTCGAGATCTTACAGTTGAGTAGGGAAAAAGGACATAAATAAGAAAGTAGGTTGAGAACTAGAATAAGGAAGTACTGGAGATAATTTATTATACTGTTGTATGTATCTGAAGTAGATCTTTTAATATTCTTGTGATATCTTGTACTTACCTTTTTTCCTTTCAGCAAATATTTATTGATCATCTGCTTTTTATCAGGCACAGAACAGAAAATGTGTAGTTTCTGTGCCCTTAGTAAAATTATGGATAATTTAAAATCATGATAATTCAGAAAAATAATAAACATTTGTAAAAGGAGTATGGAATTATCTTTTAATGTTTAGACCCTAATGTTGGGTAAATTTCTCATTTTAATATGGAAAAAGTAGATGAACACTGAATGTTATCTTGACTAAACTTAATTTTTAATATGCTAAAGCAAATTGTGCACTTAGCTTAACTTTGAGTCCCTTTATTTAGTCAAAGGACATTCATTATTAGCCTGCTAGGAGTTTACCACCATATAATACTAGGGTGTTAGCAATAACAAGTACAAAGTCCCTGCACTTCATTGCATTGTCTTACATGGTCTTTCTATGGAGTGATTAGGTGTATAGCAGTGTTGATATATCTGATTTGTACCTAGCCTTCAGATCAATCATAAAGAGCTATTAAAAGACATTGGATTTTATTTTTTCATGATCGTATGTTAATAATTCTCAGAAATATAAGCACACAATATTTATAGCATCTGACTCAGCTGATAGATGACTCTGGTGACATTTTATATAGTGCAACAATTTACTTTTGTTCCACAGATGCCAGTGCCAGTTTTTACCTGGAGCACATAAGGCCGATGTGGCTTCTTATCACCTGTTGAATTTGTAGTAATAGTTGGGAAATAAATATTTTTTACTTGACCTCAATAGTTAATTATTTCCTCTTAAAGACTGAGACTGATCCACAAAATATGAAAAATGTTATAAAGAAAAAGAGTAGATTTCAAAATATCAATATTGTAGTAGTTTGAAACATAATATTCTCCCTGTAATTTATTTTTTAGAAGCGTAAAAGATCTGCTGTTTTCAATCAAGGTGAATTGGATGCTATGGAATATCATACAAAGGTAAGGTAAAAAGTGTTCATTGATGACACTGAAAGATTAATGTGAAGTTGTGTGGATAAGTGCACACCATAAATAATGATGTTCTTAAAAGTCAAGCAATCATTTTGATCAGGGTTAGAATTTAATAGTAGAGTGATTGTTACTTTTATAGTAATGAGTAATTTAACCAGTTTTTTATTAAGACTTCATATATGTTTATTAGTTTTATATAACATCAGTAGGCATTAAGCTTAGAACTGTTATAAATTTTGAAAGCTTGTTGTCCATAGATAAAACAATTTTTTAAGATAGTAGTAGGAGAAAGCCTGAATAATGTGATGGATTTATTTTTAGAATTTAGAGATAAAGGAAATGTATGGGTTAAGGAAATGAGGGGAAACTGAGGGAAGTATTGGAATGGGAAAATTGGAGTTGGAATTTGGCTTAGGAGGGATGATAGTGCAGTTCTGATTATGTTGAATTAATGTGATGGTAGAACACTAGATTTTTTTCTTTTCGTGATAAAATATACATAGCATAAAATTTGCTATTTTAATTTTTAGACAGTTTGTAACAATCAGTGGCATTAAGTACATTCACAGTATGGTGCCATCATCACCACTATCCATTTCCAGAACTTTTTCATCATTCCAAAAAGAACCTGTACCCATTAAAGTATGTGTTTGTCTTTCCAACTCTTGGTAACCTCTGCTCAACTTTCTGTCTTTATGAATTCCCCTATTCTGTTCTAGGTATGTCATATATATGTCACTATACAATATCCTTTGGATATGATTTATTTCCTATAGCATATTGTCTTCAAGTTCATACATATTGCAGTGTATATCAGAATGTCATCCTTTTTAGGTTGAATAATATTGTATGTATATACTGCATTTCATTTATCCATTCATTTGTGGACATTTGGGTTGTTTCTACCTTTTAACTATTGTGAATAATGCTGCTATGAATATTGGTGTACAAGGTTGTGTTTGAATTACTACTCTCAGTTCTTTTAGTTATGGCCCCAAAAGTGGAATCGCTGGGTCATATAGTAACTTTATGTTTATTTTTGAGAAACTGCCACTATGGCAGTTTCTATGGCAGTTGCTCCATTTTACATTTTTATGAGCAATGTATAAGGATTCCAATTTTCGCATATCCTCACTCTTTTTTTTTTAACTAATAACAATACTAATGGTATGAAGTGGCTGCTTATCATGGTTTTCATTAATCAATTTACTTTTAAATGTATTGAAGATAGGTGAATACACAAATGCTATATCCTTTTGTACCAGAAATGTGTATTTTGTTAATTTTGGAAATGTAACGGTTGCCTAGCAATACCACTTGAAAGATTAAACTGCAGAAATATGCAAAAATACAGGGTCTGGTATTATACAATAAAGATTAGTAATTTTACTTTGATATTAAATGAAATTATAGAGGAGAACTTCTTGAATTCATGTATGTTCAATTTGCTAAATGCTTGGGTCTGTTGATGATAACTAAATTTTGAAACATTTTGTTTGTGCACCGTAGAATGCAAAAGAGTGATTAGAGATAGAACTGTGAAGATAGGAAGTAACAGATTATATAAGCATTTATAGACACTGAAACACATTTAGACAATTCTAAGGATAGTGGGAAACTATTGAAAGCAGGTGAATTGATCAGATTTGCTTTTTATTTAATCTTACTTATATTTGGGTAGCTAATACCTTAATATTGTAAGGATTAACAGGCACAAAAAGTATATGAAGTATTTCTCTAATTCCTGTCTGTCAACTACTTCTTCCTCCCCATGTTTATGTCCATTGGTGATTTTCATACACAAAAGGCAATACAGACATATATTACCGTGCCTCTGTTTTCATATTTCACATTTTTGCAACTTGCTTTTTTCCCTTCAACTTAACATATCTTCCAAATTGTTTTAGACCCCATTTGTTCTTTTGTGCTTTTATGTAGTTAGTCTTTAATTGCTGACATGTTAGGTATATTATGCATGTGCCATTTCTATGTGTATATGTGTATCTGCAGGAGAAATTTCAGGTAGTTGAATTACTGGGTCTGAGGGCTTGAACAATTTGATAGATAATGCCATATTGCTACTAACTATAGAGATTGTTTCATTTTACTAACATTCCAGAAATGTATAATTTTTTTTTCCATTTTTTTTTATTGTTATTTGTGTCTTTTACATTTTGTATTCCCCTTGGGCAGCCCACCACCAATTCACCCGTGATCCATCTCCATGGTCCCCTGTATTCTCCTCTCTTCCATTTTGTGCCCTTATCCTCCCCTCCCAGAAATGTATAATTTTGCCTGTTTCTCCACATTCTTACTGATACGGTATGTTATCATTTTTTATCTTTTGTCAATCTGATAGGTAAAAAATAGTATTGCACTATAGTTTTCGTTTGAATGTCTCTTATGAAAGTGTAGTTAAATATTTTTACATGTTTAAAAACCATTTATTTCTTTTTATGTCAGCTGTTGCCTTTGTACACTTAAAAATTGGGCTGTTTTCTTATTGATATATAGAAGTCTATAGGAGCTTTTTATATGTGAGGGAAGTTAACTCTTTGTTTATGATAAATAGCAAGTACATTTTCCTAAGTTTGTCATTTTAACATTATTTTTTTGTTATTATGTTGTGCAGGCAATACTATGTTTTGTTTATTAATTACTATAGTTTTGGGATTACATTTTTATATCTTTATTTGTGCACATGTTCCACTCACCCTCCACCAAACCTCTCATGACAGTGCCCTTTCTAAAACTTCCTACCATACCCCCCTCCCATCAGTGCTATTCACTTTCGTAGACAGTAAACTTTTTCACTAAGTCCTAGATTTATTCTTGCTGTCTTTTGCCAGTGTATATCTTTTTTTTAAAGTTTATATTCCACAGGTAATTTAAGCCATCTGATGTTTGTCTTTCATTTTCTGACTTTTTTTCACAGCATACATTTTGTCCCAAAAGATACTATTTCACCTTTTAAAATAGCTGTATAGTATTTCATTGCATATATAGTCCACATTTCTCTATCCATTTGTCTATTGATGGAAATTAGGTTGGTTTCATTGTGTTTTTATTTAGTTGAATTTATTCACATTCTTCTTTATACCTCCTGAATATTTGAGTCATAATTAGAAGGTGTTCCTTCTTCAAGACTTTTAAAGAAATTCCCCATTTTCTTCTAGAGTATGGTATTATCTCACATTTGTGTCTTTAATCCTTTTAGATTTCATCTTAGTATAAAGTTTGTGAGCTATACCTCCAACTTTGTTTTTGTCCAGATGGCTACCTTATTTCTCTTTTTACAACTCAGTCCAATTTGATAAAATCAAAGTTACATTTATTTTAAAACTAAACCATGAAAAAGTTTTTAAGATTAAATGTTATGATTTAATCTTCATTATTTTTATAGATTAGAAATTACATTATTTTCTAGAAATATTCGTATTACCATATTCAGCTGGTACATTTTCAGGATTTTTTAAAATATATACTGTTTGCTTATTTAATTGTTAGTGAATCTGAGGTTTGTTTATACAATTAAGAATCAGCAATTTAAAGGTACACTATATTTTTATCTTTTCATTGTAGTTAAAATTTTTCTACTATAAGCATTAAGCATTTTATTTCAAGTTCTGAGTTCAAATATTAAAAACACTGTAAGGATTTCTTATTTAGGAAATTGCTGTAATGTCTGTGACATTTTAATGTACTTAAAAAATTCTCTTACAGATTAGGAGACTGATTTTGGATGGCTCTTCACAATTAATCCAAGAAGGTCTCAAAAGTGGCTTTCTTCATCCACTCTCTGAAAAACAAGACAAGTGCAGTGAGCCCATTATTTTACCACTTGATACCTGCAATTTGTCAGAGTTATGTGAAATGGCAAAGCATTTGCCTTCTGTGAATGAAATGGAACTTCAGACGTTACAATTGATGGAAGATGATATATCTGTTACAGAGCAGGATTTATTTTTACGGGTTGTCGAAAACAACTCTAGCTTTACAAAACTGATTACTTTAATGGGACAGAAGTACCTGTTGCCACCAAAAACCAGTTTTCTTTTGTCTGACATTTCTTGTATGCACCCACTTCTGAATTGTAAGTAATTGTTATATATTTTATTAGAAAAATAAGTTTTCTATGGCCTCATCAGTCAAGAGCTAATCTGATGTTGAAGGTCAATATTTTATGAAGATCCAGAAGATACTTAATTTTCTTAGTGTAGTTTTTCTTTTAATATTCAAGTTCAAATGCTAACTTTTGCTTTTTAAAAATTGATTTTTCTTATTATGAAAAAAGGGTTAAAAACTAGTCTCCAAAAGAGTAAATACAGTTACTGTTGTGCATTTAGAAATTCAGGATACAATTGGGTTTGACTAAGCAGCAATACTTTCTTCATAGAGGGTAGGAATATTTCAGATATGAATATTAACACTTTGTGGTCCGCTCACGTATTAGTACGTGTTTTTGTCACCAATGTCAGGTGGCTGCTCACGTATTAATACGTGTTCATCTAGTCTCCGGTTTTTCACGCGACGGTGGATTTATTTGGAACTATTAGGAGCTGTTTCTTTGATCGTACTCAGTCTAGAAGCTTTACACATTGTTTTGGTGAAAGTGTAAGGTGTTTTATGAGAGATATTACAGTTTTTTCAATACCCAGTAGTTCAGGAGTTGTGCGTGTTTTATTTAATGCTTATACCATTCATGCGGTGGCACAGAAAATGGCCGGCCTCAAGGGCTGGTAAATTTAAAGGGCACCGGCGCACCCAAAGTGTTAACTCCCAAACCATTCCTAGCCTTTTAGGCTACATTTTAAGTTAGTATTCAAGTTCATTATATAAAATTTCTTGAAATACCTTTCCTGTATAAAAATTAAAATTTTTAATATTGAATTCCACAGTCACATAGACTTGAATTTGAATTTTAGTTCCAAAGCTTAATTTTGAGGCTTTAGGGTACGCACCTCACAAAAGTGAGTCTCATTTTCCCAAGCTATAAGTGGATATACTTCTAAAGACTATTTTGGGGATTAAATGAGATAGTCTATAAAGCGTGCTTAGTTCAGTGATTTATATGTTTTTAATAAATGATAACTATTGTAATATTCTTTGAGATGAGGAATTTAGGAGATATTAATCAAGTTGAATTTAATCTTTTATTATTTGGACATTTTTACAGCAGAATTTTAAGTTATTAAAATAATATAGTTTATTAATGAAAAACTAGGTTGCTATCAACCTGTTCCACAGTGTCATAAATTCTTCTGGGTAAATGACAGAATAACACATTAATGAGAAAAATCATGCTATATTTCAACATTTTCTTTCATTCATATTGACCTTTGTTACTGTAATTGTTTAAAAACTATTACTTCTTTTGATTTAAGTCTTTTGATTACCTGTGAGATTGTTCATTTATAAAAATATACCTATGTCTGTAAAAAGAGGAGAAGAGATAGGTCTTCCTTACAATTCTGATTTATAAATGTAGGTAGAATGATGGACCTAGAAGATTTTCATTTATCAGACCCCATAGTATCTGTAATTAGATATTAAATTAGTGGAGGAAAGGATGAAAGACAATATTTGCACAGTCTTAAAGTCTGCCCCCACAAAGTACTTACCTATTACAAAGCTAAAACTGGATAATCTTAACAGGTAACACTTTAACCAAGTGATCGAAGTTAGTGTCAGCAAATGAAACATTTGACACCCTGTACTTTCTAATGTATAGCTATGATAAGGGCATGGCATTACTTCCGTGGTTCTTTTTCCAGAAATAAATAACCCAAATATAATCATGAAGACATACCACATCCAAGTTGAGGGACATTCTAACTGACCAGTAGCTTTTATAAATGTCAAAAGAAAGGCTGTGGAATTTACCCAGAGTAAAGAAGATTTAGGAGACATGGCAACTAAATAAAATGTGTGATCCTGGTTTGGATCCTAGGACAGTAGTAGACAATTGGGGACATTTTATCATGTTCATTATATCAATTATAAGACTGAAATTAGTTTAAAATAAAAAAGTAAAAGTAAAGCCAAAAAGCTCCATGAAACCTTTATAGGTTTGAAGGGACCATATGACTGCCAAGACTTGTAGGGCATTTACCACTCACTGGTGGCCAGGCATTAAGTATGGTAGTCTCTGCAAAAATAGGTGAAATTATATTAAAGTCCCAGAGGTACTGAATTGTTAAAGTAAGCTCTTTAATTTTTTTGATAAATTATTTGAATAAGTGCCACAAATCCTTTTGTTGCATTCCATTATATTTGTGTCTGTAGTGAGTACACTTCAGTTTTGAAGAACATGTTTAGTTTTTAAAGTGATCACATACAGAAGGTATTTACTGAAATTGTGTCTTATTTTTTTCAGGTAGAAAAACATATGATGTAATTGTGATAGATCCACCATGGCAGAACAAATCAGTTAAAAGGAGTAATAGGTAAGTGCCTATCTATTAGATATGCTTTCTTAAAGTAATTGTTCTTTTTACATTCCAGTTACATATTCTGAAAGCCTCACTTTGTGGTTTAGTTTGTCTGAAACTACTAAAACACTTTAATTTTAAAATTTTAATTTTCTCAGTTTGTTTGAACTAGAACTCTAATTAGGTTAATACATTTATTAATGACTAAGGTTACTGACTGAACCAGTTCAGGAACTTTTCCTGTAACACAAAAAGGTAACTGTTTTGCTGCCTTTTATATCAAACTCTAAAGTTTAAAAAAAAATATGTGCTCAAACATAATTTTTCTTAATAATCTTCTGTTTATGAACTTCTCCAACTCAGACTTAAAAGTTTGAATTCTTGTCACTATGAGCCAAGAAAAGCAGGCAGCCTCTGGAAGCTGGAAAAGATAAGGAAACAGATTTTTCTGTAGAGCCTCTGAAAGGGAAGGAACCCTGCTCACACCTTGATTTTAACCTAGTGAGACCCCTGTCAGACCTCTGACAGAACTGTTAATAAAATTATATTGTTTAAGGCACCAAATATGAAGTAATTTGTTCATTTTTTTTTTAAGATTAATTTGTTTGTGCATACATGAGCTGGGGTGTAGGCCAGAGGTCTGGGGTGTGGGTGAGAGGATTCACCAGAGACAGAGTGGGGGGAACAGAATGGGCAGATTGACTGAAATACACTGCTGCGGGGAGCAGCAGGCGAGATAAGAAAGGTCTGCTGCGCCATGTGGGTTAGCTCCCTGGCCTGGGGACTGAACTCCTGCTGCAGTGGTTGCTGATAGCTTCATTGTGCTGAGACTTAACCCCTTGTGCCACCAGGGAGGCCCAAGAGGTGATTTGTTATGATGGCAATAGAAAACGAATACAGCATCAATAGATGATTTTTGCCTAAATTAGTTATTGTGGTGATTGCCAAATGGTGTTTATATAATACCATCTTTTCTTTTATACTCTCTACTTTAAGAGAGAGTTATAGGAATTTTGTACCATATTTCATGGGTTAATAAACACATAGATGTTTTATTAACCATGCCATCTTCTTTAGCTGCGAAAATAATTCATAAATTTAAAGGCAGAGTATAAGAGGATTCAATGTCAAAGTTTGATTGTGAATTCAAAGGTTAAGGGTAGGTTGCAGAAATAATAAAGATGATGAGAGTATGTCTGGCAGTTGACTATACATTTCCTTTACCTCCCCTAGTCATTCTTGTGAGCCCCACTGAAATTCCCAATTCCTTTAGACAAATGGGCTCACTTTCTGGTATTTGATATTCATTCTTTTGATCTGTTTTGTATTTTAGGCACAAGGATGGGTGGTCTCTTTTATTGGATTCTGAGTATAAAATTATAAACTTCTTGAGAGTAGGTTGCTGTTCTATATTTTTAAAATTGAGATAAAATTCACCTTTTTAACCAGTTTAAAGGTACAGTTCAGTGGTTTAATATATTAACAATGTTGTGCAACTGTCACCATATCTAAATCTAGACTATTTCCATTATCCCACAAAGAATCTCCATACTTTACATTCACCTCCTTTGCCCATTTCCTGGCAACTACTAATCTACTTTCTGTCTCTGTGAACTTGCTTTTGTGGACATTTCATGTAAGTGAAATGATACAATATGTTGTCTTTGGGACAGGCTTATTTCATTTGAGGTATGTTTTCAAGGTTTACGTATATAGTATGTATCACTACTTAATTCCTTTCTATGACTAATGAAATTCCATTGCATGCGTATATTCCACATTAATTTATGCATTAAATTATTAAACTTTTTTTGTGAGTATGTGTATTAAAGAATTTGGCTTTGCCCAAAGAAACGTCTGACCTTTGCTTTCAACTTCTTGGAGGTGATCTGTGTCATACCTGGTAGAATTGTCCTTTTTTATTCCGTGTGGTAGAGGGGATTTGTTGAGGAGGATGGGAGACTGGCCTCATCAGCAGTCTCAGGGTGGGGACTGGCCACACCAGAAAGACCAATCATATGATTTAGGATCGAGACTTTTTTTTCCCCCCAAATAAAATTTTGTTGATTTACCATTGATTTCAAATACTATATAAATTTTGGGGGCACATTTTCACCTCTGTGTGCATATAAGCCTCATCTCATCTGAGGCGGGGGCTTTGAATCGTGGCGCTCTCTGTCCACCTGGAGACTGAGTTTAGCCACATGGGCAGTCTGTGCCTTCTCATGCCTACATCGTGAAACTCTGGATGTGGAGGCTCGGTGAGCTTGCCTGGTTAGCAGTACTCTGTATTATCACACGTTGCTGTCAGGAGAGTAATGTGTCATGATTCCATGGGAGAGGACAGTGGAAACTGTTTGGAATCCTCTTTCCTTGACTGATTTTAATCTTTAATAAACCCTAATAACATTTACATAATAAATTATAAGAAAATTTTCCTTGTAATAAACTGTAGCTGTGAATTTACCTGAATGTTACACCTCTCAAAGAGAATGGACTTTCATGCAAAGTGGGTGATTTATAGCCTGGAAGAAGCAATATGGGAGCTGGGAGAATGCTGGCATCTCCTCTCTTGTGTGTGTTGGGTGTTGGAAAATGGACCACATTCACTTGAACTTGATAAATACTTTTATCTTCTTTTTCTCAGGACTTTTTACCTGTTCTGTGCCTTTTTTGCAGTAGAGTCCCAAACTTTTAGGAAGTCATTCCTTGATTTTCTTTGAAAATCATTCAGTAAGATATCAGGATGACTTTAGTAGAATGCAATTTTTATTTATTTAATTTATTTATTTTTAATTGAGTTAATATTTGGATTAGGTGTTGCCACTGTAGCATTATGGAGGAAGTGGTATTCTAACAAGGGAGACTAGACTTTATACTGTGGATGACCAGGAGGTGCCAAAAAACTGTGTGTGTGTGTGTGTGTGTGTGTGTGTGTGTGTGTGTGTGTTTCAGACAACCCAGTAGAATTGATCAGGAAGGAAGAAAGAAGCAGAATAATAGATTTAAAGTTAAAAATATTGTAGAATATTGAATAGTAATTTTCAAGACTCACTTAATGGGGTCCCTGTGCAATGTACAGATGATGGGAAGAAAATGTTAATGTTTTGAGTAGGAAGAATGAATATTATACATATTAATAAAATTACTGAATGTAATACATTTAGAAGTGATAAAAAATAGAGCTTGACAATTTTAAATCAGTAAAAATGAATTATTTCTGACGTGCATGGAATAATATGTCCACTGGGTGTCACTGTGACTTCATATTTAGTAATACAAATAAATAGCTATAGCAGCTCTTAGTTTGTGGAGTCAGTATTATGTAGGTCTTCTCCCTGATTATTTTTCTCTTTTGTAGTGAATTTTGCTAAATTTTTTTTTCTATTTTAGGTATAGTTATTTATCACCACTGCAAATAAAGCAACTGCCTATCCCTAAACTGGCTGCTCCAAACTGTCTTATTGTTACTTGGGTAACCAATAAGCAGAAGAACCTACGTTTTGTAAAGGAAGAACTTTATCCTTTTTGGTCTGTGGAGATAGTTGCTGAGTGGCATTGGGTAAAAGTAAGTTCAAAAGTTAACTTCTTTATTAATCTAATATGACATATATAAGTATTGTCTACTTCTTAATATTTGACATGTCGCTGCTATACTCGTACATTGTCTAAGCAAAGTTTTTACTTTGCTGCTAAATACTTTTATCTTCTTATTCTCAGGGCTTTTTACTTGTGTGTCATTTTGTAGTAGAGTCCCAAACCTAGGAAATCATTCCTTGATTTTTTTTGAAAATCATTCAGGAAGATGTCAGGATGACATTTTATTTTATTGTTTTAGTGTATTGCATTATTTATTTATTTATTTATTTTTAATTGAGTTGATATTTGGATCAGGTATTACCACTGTAGTGCACCCACCACCAACTCACCCATAGTCCACCACCATTGTACTTCCTTCCCTCTTTGTTCTTTCTCCCCTGCCCACCTTGGTGTTTCAGTTCTATAATCAGCTATCAAGGAAACGTTTTTAAGCTACTCTTTATCTGACTCTTAATTTAGCTACTTTATATCCCACATATTAGTAATATCATTTGGTATTTACAAAGCTCTGATGTCTGTTTAAAAAACAACTAAAATTTTGGGGAATCTGTCTATCACTGATTATAGACATAGTCTTGTCCTTCATCTTCTTCCTCTTTACAAATCCTCAGTTTCAGTCACTCTTTGTTACTTCTTTCCTTTTTTTTCTACTTTATGTTTCTAGGGATGGGAGGGAGAACAGCAAAGTGTAGAAGCGATCGGAAGATGCTAGAACTAGGAACCTCTTATACTTTAAATCTTATCTTTTATTCTCAGTGTCTCAGTAATACTTTTGAAAGAAATGATACCAACTCTTGGATTGGTTGAATGATCTTCAGTATTTCTGTTTGCTATAGAATGCCAAAAGTACAGAAAAATAAAGCATCAGTTTATAAATCATTGGCCATCCAGTGGTTTAAGATATTTTGTCTACGTAGGTGAATTCTACCAAAACCTACTGAATTTTAAAAAGATAAGCCAAATATTATTTTTTGATAGTATTTAATATTTAACTTTTAATATTTACATAGTTGGTATATCCATTTTAGACATAGGAGAATTCTATTTTTATGTGCTTTGTATGTACTTTGTAGCCTATAGAAATATCTTTAAAAGCTGTGTGTGCATTAATTTGTATCTGTTTAAGGGACTTGGCAAACAAACAGACATTTACAGTTACATCTTTGTTTTTGTTTTTGTACTTTCCATCTCTTAGCTCTGGTTGATTTTGTAGAGGACTGTGTCAGAAATATAACACCCCATTCCCAATCTGTCTATTTTGCTAGTTCTTTTACAGTCAGAGTAGGGCCAAAGTCAGGAAGAGGTCAACTTCTGAAATCAAAACCAGTAAAATATTAATACGTAAACAAAAAAACTCTTCCTTTGTTGTATGGTAATTTGCTCTAAGAGGTGGTATTGTAACTGGGCTGAGTCCAAAGACCAGAAAATGTGGTGCCCCTGGAGGGGTTTGCTGAAGGGAAAATGCTAAGTTCTGCAGTTTGGGGTGGAGATTCTGATGAGAAATAAAAGGGACTGAAGGAGAAGGGGAAATTAGTCGCCATGATTTATGGAATGGAATGGAAAAAGCAGTCACCATGCTGAAGGAATAGAAGAATCAGTCGCCATGATGTAGGAAAAGAAGAATGAGTAGCCGTCTGAAGGAATAGAGGAATCAGATGCCGTGATGGAGGAATAGAAGAAGTGGTCGCCATGATGTAGGAAAACAAGAAGAAGCAGTCGCCATGATGTAGGAAAAGAAGCAGCAGCCTCCAGGATATAAAATTTCTGATTGAGCATTTTTGGAATCTTCAGTGACTTTGGGACCAGCGACTTTGGAGGCTTTACAAGTAGCCGAGCGACAGACACTACCCCCAGTTTTGTCTTTACTGCAGCCGAAGGAAGAAGGCAGAGGCCCTTAGCAGGCGCCTTCCTAAAATGTGCGAGTTGCAGTCTGTTGGGCCATCTGGCCGCTGTAGTTGCTGTTTGCAGTGTTGTTGGCCTGGTGCTGTCCTGAGGCACCACGGCAGTTTCAGGAGCATCTCCAGTTGTGTTTTGTGTCGTCCTCGTGAGTTGGAGCCTGGCCTACAGTCTGATTGTTGCATGTCTGCAGAAGAAGGAAGATGCCAGTTTGGAAACGTGGCCTTTTGTTTGGAAGAGGAGCTCCACATTAGCAGTGGTGGGAAGACGCCACCTTTGTTACTTTTCTGGGACTTAAAGGACTGGACATTTCTTTAAGTAAAGCAAATGAAATATGTTGACTACAGTAATTCTTTGCTTTTCCCATTTGTTAAATAAATCCCATTGTTATTGTTTTCTAAGCCTGAGTAGTCTTGCAATTGTGTGTGTGGGTGCAGAACCAAGGTAGTAAACAGTAAGCAATTTGGGCACTGCCTTTGGCAAACTTTAAAACCCCATTTTTTCTGCTATCACCTGTTGAGCTATGGTGTTAACTGTAAAATAGGCATCAAATTCCAGAGACTTAGTATGAAAAAAGGAATGTAACATACCTCAGTAGCTTTTTTGAATTGATCAAACATTGAAATGATAATATTTTGGAAATGTTAAATTAAAC
>PVIJ01008235.1:0-75927 GCA_004024925.1 Scalopus aquaticus
AAGGTATGGAAGCAACCCAGATGTCCAAAAATAGATGATTGGATCCAGAAGATGTGGTACATATACACAATGGAATACTATTTATCATGGAAAGAAGATAAACACATGCAATTTGCAGCAACATGGATGGAATTAGAGGGAATCATACTCAGTGAAATAAGCCAGAAAGAAAAAGAAAAATATCGAATGGTTTCACTTATAACAGGACTATAGGGAGGCCTGCTGGGAGAGAGACACTCAGCGGTGGGGGGGGGGGGGCGGGGAGGGGAGGATAAGGGCACAAAATGGAAGAGAGGAGAATACAGGGGACCATGGTGATGGATCACGGGTGAATGGGTGGTGGGCTGCCCAAGGGGAATACAAAATGTAAAAGACATAAATAACAATAATAAAAAAAAACTATAAAAAAAGCTATATATTCTAAAATGCATATTTTAATGAATCTTTATCTCAAAATGACAAGCATAATTATACTTTACATTTCATGGTTAACATTGCTAATAGTTAGCATGTACTAGGTTAATAATCACAATTCTTTAAATTTTGGTGTAAGATAATTTTCCTTAATTTATAATATATATGGCTACAGGTTTGTAAATAGAAGCATTTTTCTGTTTAAAAACCTATTCCTTCATACTGCTTTCCTGGACTTAATGTGGCCACCTGCACGTCTTCATTCCTTGCTACACCATGAACATATGAGTAAATTGAAGAATGACATTGCAGCCCCATGACAAGCCTCTCACCCAGGCCCTGCTGACATGAATTATGAGGACCATTATATGGGAACTCTGAGGTGAGAGTGAAAAAGCTTATAGTCTTGATGTTTAGAAGTTTGAATGCCAGTTCTTCTTTATTAGAGTTTTAAAACATTTTCAAGCTTATCTCTAGGACTAAAATTCCCAATGAAAATGATCAGCAGTATTATTTCAGCTTTTGTATTTTTCCTTTAGAAATGAATAAAAAAATGATAGTTATTTCTATGGAAAAATAATTTTTAGTAAAATTTTGTATTCATAGACTAGACAAAATAAAACTCACAGATATAGCTTTAATTTTTGGTAATTCATTCCCTGTTAGGTGGTTTAAAGAATATCTATGCAATCAGCAAACTATTTACACACACACACACACACACACACACACACACACACACGTACATACATACATACATATATCATATTAGGAATATAAGGAAAAAATCAGTCATATTAAAATTCATAGACTATATAATATCAATAATTAAATTGAGTCCTGTATATATTTGGCTAATGGAGAATATTTACCAGAACCAAAATGATGTGGCCATAGCTTATTAATACCACTTCCAGTAACGTTGAAAAGTTGATTCTGGGGCCTCCCCGGTGGCGCAGCGGTTAAGTGCTGCGCTGTGGAGCGGTCTGCAGCGGCTACGCGAGTTCGACGCCCAGCCGGGGAGAGTCCCACATGGCGCGGCAGACCTCTCCTGCCTTGCCCGCTGCTCCCCTCAGCAGTGTATTTCTGATCTGCCTGTTCTGCTCCCCGCTCCGTCTCTGGTGAACCCTCTCGCCGCCCCATTCCTCTGGCCTGTACCCCAGCTTGTTTGTATAAATAAAAAATAAAATCTTAAAAAGGAAAAGAAAAGTTGATTCTGGTATTGTCAAAAATTAATTATGACTCGAGTTACTTAAGTATGTGTCAAGGATTAGCCTGTTGCAACAGGAACTTTGTGGCTGCTTTGCAGTGGGAATCCAATGAGGGACACAACAGGTGGAACAGGTTTGCTACTTGAGCAGAAGTTCTTGTGGCATTTTTTTTTTTATTTATATCCTTTACATTACTGTGTATCCCCCATAGGTTTCCCACCACCAGTTCACCTGTGAACCATCACCATAGTCCCTGCTGCTCTTTTCTCCCCTATTTTGGTCTCTCTTCCTCTCCCTTCCCTGTAGACTGTCTCTTATTTGTGGTTGCCTGCTAGTTTTTGCTTTTGTTTATGTTCTGTGTGCTATTTTCTCCTTCTGATTTCTCATTTGGTGCTCTTATATTCATCCTATATGCATTTGATATTTTTCTTTTTCCTTCTAGCTTATTTTGCTGAGCATTATTCCTTCTAGCTCCATCCATGTTGCCGAGATTTGCATTAGTTTATCATTTTTGATTGCTGAATAGTACTCCACTGTATACAAGTACCACATCTTCCTAATCCAGTCATCAATTTTTGGGCATTTGGATTATTTCCATATTTTAGCTATTGTAAATAGTACTGCAATAAACATAGGTGTGCATGTGACCCTTTGGACTAATGTTTTTATGTCCTTTGGGTATATTCCTAGGAATGGAATTGCTGGGTCGTATGGAAGCTCCATTTTTAGTTGTTTGAGAAATCGCCATACTGCTTTCCATAGAGGTTGGACCAGTGTGCAACTCCACCAACAGTGTAGGAGTGTTCCTTTTTCTTCACATCCTCACCGACATCTGTTGTTTTCTGTTTTGTTTTTTTTTTTTAATGTGTGCCATTCTTGTTGGTGTAAGGTTGTATCTCATTGTGGTTTTTATTTGCATTTCCTTGATTATGAGCGATGTCGAACATTTTTTCATATGCCCATTTGCCATTTGCATTTCTTCTTTGGAGAAGTGTCTTTTAAATTCTTTTACCCCTTTTTTGACTGGATTTTTACCTTTGTTTTTGTTAAGTCATGTGAGTTCTTTGTAGATTTTTGTGATCAGACCTTTGTCTGTTGCATGGAGTGCAAATATTTTCTCCCAGTCAGTGGGCTCTCTATTCGTTTTGGTAAATGTCTCTTTTGCTGTACAGAAGCTTTTTAGTTTGATGTAATCCCAGTTGTTTATCTTTTCCTTCACTATCTTTGCTTTGGGGGAATGTGTCTTTAATAATGTTACTAAGATGTATGTCATGTAGTAGCTTTCCTATATGCAAACAATCAATCTGAAGAAGAGGAAATAAAAAAAAACAACAACCCCTTTTACAATCAAAACAAAAAAAAATCAATTATCTGGAAATAAACCTAACAAAAGAGGTAAAGGACCTATACAAAGAAAAGTATAAAACACTATTAAAAGAAATAGAAGAAGACACAAAGAAATGGAAAGACATCCCATGCTCATGGATTGGAAGAGTTAATATTATCAAAATGGCCATACTACCAAAAGCAATTTATAGATTCAACACTATTCCAATAAAAATCTCAATGACATTCCTCAAAAATATAGAACAAATACTGATGAAGTTCATATGGAACCACAAAAAACCTTGAATAGCCGAAGTCCTCCTCACCAAAAAGAAGGCGAATGGAGGAATCACCTTCCCAGATTTCAAACTCTACTACAAAGCCACAATAATTAAAACTGTATGGTACTGAAACAAAAATAGACACACAGACCAATGGAATGGAATAGAAAACCCAGGCATCAACACCCATATATATGGACAGCTAATTTTTGATAAAGGTGCAAAGAACACAGAATGGAACAAGGACAGTTTGTTCAACAAACAGTGCTAGGAAAATTGGATGACTACCTGCAGAAAAATGAAACTAGTCTACTACCTCACATCTTGTGCCATTTATTGAAAGCACACAGGCTAGTAAAAGTTGATCATGCGACAATGGTATGAGGAATAATGTCAGGAGGATGGGATAGGAATGGGGGACAAAGTTTTATGAGGAACAGAGAAGGGGATATCGTGACCATATGTCAAGAAACATTTGTGTCAGCAAAGTATGACATCACACGCAGAGTTATCAGAGACCACCGTAGAGATTGTCATGTAATCAGGTCAACAGTGGCCTAGGGATCCTAGGCCTGCCTTGTGATACGACGCTTCTCGGTAGGTAGTCATGGAATGCTCTGCTGTTATTTGTAGAGAGCAGATAGGTCACAGTTGCCCGTAAGTGGCCAACTAGTAGCCAGCTCATAGGAACCCATATTAGCCTATATATTTTGTACTGTTTTTACCATTTCTCTGACAAAGAAGGTGTCTATTTTGCATGTAATCTTTGAGAGTGATAAATTCTCCTAGTAATTTCCTATTTAGAAACTATTTTTTTAAATATATAATGTTAATCTTTAAAAAATTGGGAGTAACTAACTAGAGCTTCAAGTTCTAAAAGTAGCTATTTGTTTAATCTTGAGATAGGATGAGGATCATGAGTAGAATATGATAGGATTTGGGGCCCAAGTGGTAAGAGGTCACAAAGATACAGACATTCACAGAAGTAAAAGACCATTTGCATGTAAAGTGTAGGGAAGAGGGTGTAACCAAGCATGACCAAAACAGCTATCTGGTTTAGAAAGTCAATGGAGGATGAAGCAATTTAGTATGGAAATGGATGCAGAAACATGAGGAAGTCTTAGTTTTAGAGGAATTATACCAATTTTTTGAATGTGAATTTGAAATCCTGAGAAGTAATAAAGGTTGAAATGTCCAAATTCCCAGTGGAAACTTGAAAAGGAACATAAAGTTTTAAGCTAGAGATTTAGAAACCATAAATGAGTGCCTAGACAGACTAGTTGCTGAAAAATCAACACTGGCCCTTGTTGAAGCTCTGGAAATATACAAAAATGTCAAGAAAGAACATAAAGAAAGAAGGGAATTAATCTGAGGGAAGAACTCTGATTCTAATGGAGGATGCAGATCAAAGAGTGAGAGAAAAGACCAGAGATGTTTAAAACTCAGGCACAGGGGATATCCAGTCTGCAACCTGGGGATCTGCCACTTTAAATCATTTCCAGAACATAAAAAAGAGAGAGGTGGATTAAGGAGGCACAGTCTCAAGATTCTGATTATTTAACAATGTTAAATGTTACAAAGAACTCAAATACCTTTATATCTTTAATTAAGGTCATTCAAAAAGAGGGTATTGAGGCATGATCTGCTTTTGATTAATAGAAATAGAAGGCATATAGAAAACATCATGTTAGTTATATAATTATATAGATTTTTAAAAATAAAATAAGTTAAATTTATAAACATCTTAAGATAACCTTGGAAATATCTAGTAATGAAAACAACAAAGTGCAGTTTCAAAAATTCTGCCAATATGCAAACTTATAGTTCATTTAATTGGCAAATTCAATCTACTTAACTGATTTTTTTCAATGTGGTGATTTTTCTAACAAAATTCAATTGAGCTGTGAATGATACATTTACCTCTTTACAAAGATGACAAGTGTGGTATTGTGATGGACAGGAAAAGACAATTCTTGGTTGTATTATTGATCTAGCTCATCAAAGCTCACAGAATATGTGAGGTTCTGCCCATTGAATGAGGTTTTAATAGCTGCTTTTAACTACCATTAACAGCAACACACATGAAGTAACAGAGTTTTAGTGCACATAATCAGCAGCTACTGCTTAAAGTAATTAAAATCGTGATTTCTATTTTGTCTTCAGGTTTAGGAGAGCAATTTATGGGTAGGGATAAGAAAGACACAATGAGTCTCCAGACATTTCCTCCCCCACCTTTTTTTTTTTTTTTTCTCTTGCCAGGCTTAAAGCTGAAACAGCCTCAACCTGGAAACATTGTTAGAGCCAGCATTTCATGAGAGGCAAGCTAAATACACTTCCACCTAAATATAATTATCTACATTGCCTGTGTATATATCATCTGTGTGAAATATTGAAGAACGGTGGGAAGAGGAATGGATTTGGAGACAATGAGTCTTTCGAGGCATTACTGTTCTGTATTGTGCCTGAATGGATAAAATAATAACAGTTCTACGGAACTGTAGCTTTGACTGTCTCACACAAAGTCTGAAATATATTCAATGCTCAACCTATCCAACAGGGCTTTCTATAGTGCACTGCTCATGTCAGCTTCCTTCAGCAACCGCCTGGCAGTAGTATTGCATTGCATCAGAAAATGATGTGTGCATGATGGTATCATGCAATGAGATGCAATATTACATCATTCTCGGCTGATTCAGGATGTTGTAGCAGTCCTACTGGACAAATTTACATGGTGAAACATATAAAATGAATTATATGAAATATCTTCAAAATTAGAGCTAATAAAAAATCTTCAGGATTATATTCATGTTCAGCACACCAAGATAGTACAGATAAGGGCCTTTTATAATCAGTAACAATTTCACTGTTGACCAATGTAATCAGCCATACGTATATATATATGTATATGCTTTTCTGTTTCTTCATCCATCAGATTTTAGAGGGGGGAAAGTGGAAATGTGGAGAGACACCGGGGGATAGATGACTTAAATTGTCTTCTTTCAATATAAAGACTTTTTTTTGTATATGTCAACCAGTTTCTCTCTCCGTTTTTTTTTTTTTTTTGTTAAATTTTCAAAACTTTTTGCCATTTTGACCTTTTAGACCCTGTGGCTGTGATTATCTTAACAATGCCTGATAACCTTAAAGCATAATACAACCTTACCCTACTCTTTTGGTGGAAATAATGCATATCTGTATAAGAAGAATATAAAGTTTCTTAAATGGGAATCGTTCCTTTGTGTTACTAACCTTGGTCTTTTAAAGATTAACATTAAGGGTTAGGAAATGTTTTACGTGAGAACATTGAGCACATTTTATTGTAATTAGTTTTTATATTCAGATTAATTCATAGGTTCATTGTCAACTACTGAAATGCCCAGACTAGATAAGGTAATCCATCCCTCAAGGGAAAGAATTAATTCACAGTGTCATGGATATGAGCACAGAAAGCATATAGAAATATTCAGTGTAATGGGGGAAGGGTGAGAGGGGAGGAGAGGGTTTGTTTTACACTCTTATTTTAATCCTGGAATACTTTATATTATTTTTGTCTATTGCTATTTTTATTGCTTGTTTTGAAATTGTCTGCTTGTTAGCTATTTTGAGCCAGTGCAATGCAAATCACTTGTTGTGAAACCAGTTTATGGATGGGACAGGAGGTACTTTACCTTTCTCCACTTTTATATTTGGAATATCTTTGTATGTTTGTCTATATATTCAGGACTCCTGTTTTTGTCATCTGCTCTTTAGTCATTCTGATCAAATATAAAATATATGGACAAAAGATGGTGAGGGTTGAGAGGGAGATATTTATACTATTTTGACCCTAGAATAGCCTGATATTTTATGTATATATTTAGGAGACTATTATTTTACAAGTATTCACATTTTACAATGTATTATACATTTACATTTTAGTCATTTGATCAAATCAAAATGTACTTCTATGATTTTTGTCTCCGTTGAGCCAGAAATAATTTAAAAAAAAAAAGTTTCATTCCTTAGAGAAAGAGTCTGCTTTTACAGTGCATCCCTGTAGTCTAAAACCAGCAAAATAATGTGCTATAGCTAGAGACAATTTGAGCAGTGCTTAGGAAGATGTTCATCTTCACAATCTATTATTTCTTTGCAAGTAACTATCTTTTCACCATACACATTCTGACAGACTAATGAGTATGATTTTTTTTTTTTACACTGTTTTCTTCTGTCTGCTTAGTTTAAAGAACCAATGAATGTATTGCCAAGACATAGCTGATTGAGAAGCCACAGTCCTTCTGATTTGGAGATGCGTTTGCAAAAATTGTGCTTGTTTTTTTCCTGCTTCTGCATCTTCCACTTGTGTTGACTTTAATATTTGAAACCTTTGTTCCCAGCATGGGTTCAAAATCTTTAGCAGAGTTGTTCAGAGTTGTCTTGTATACAAAAATCACTATCTCTTTTGAACAAAATATTTGTGTCTCCATGGGTAGAAATTGAGCTCACATTTCTTGACAATAACTTTGAACTCTCCTAAGTACTAGTAGAAGCAGTGGAGGTGTTACTCAGAACAGAACTATATACTGGAAATATTAGAAAAACATATTTTCCTGTTGAACATATTAGCATCGTTACTTCTTACATGTATCAATATTTGTAATTAACATATACTAGCTTTATTTATTTGCAATATCTTTTATTTATTTAAAGATTTATTTTCTAATTTTTGCATACAAGCTGGGGTACAGGCCAGAGGTGTGAGGCAGCGAGAGGGTTCACCAGAGATAGAGTGGGGAGCAGAACAGGCAATGGACAGAAACACACTGCTGAGTGCTGAGGGGAGCAGCGGGTGAGGCAGGAGAGGTCTGCCACGCCATGTGGGAATCTCCCCGGCTGGGCATTGACCTTTTATTTATTTGTTTATATGTAACAGTGTTTTGAACAAAAAATACTTAATTATGCTGTTCTGAATCTTCTTTATGGTTATTTTTGCATATTTGGAGTTCAGTAACACTTGTTTCCTTGTAGACTTCCAAAATAGATTTCTTTAGTTGAATGAAAGTCTCTGGACTGGACTCATTTCTCCAAACTAAATGAAACTGTCACTTTTGTGCTTGCACTTCACTTAAGCTTATTCTTTTTAAAAAAGAAAAAAAAATGAAGTATTATTGGTTTATTGTATTATATAGATTTTAGTGATACAACATTATAATTCAGCATCTATACATACTACGTTAACTTCCTCTACCATAAATACATTTGAATGTTTACCCCATTCACTGTCCCTTCCTACTTTCATTCTGGTAACCACAATTTTGTTTATTTACTCTAAGAATTTGTTTCTGGTTTTGTTGTTTGTTCATTTGTATTGTTTCTTTATCATCCACATATAAGTGAAATCATACTGTATTTGTCTTTGAGTTGCTTCATGTAGCTCAAGTTCTTTCCATGTTACCACAAAATGCAAATTTCATTTTTTTATAACGAAATATCCCATTGTGTATATATGCCACTTTTTTTATTCATTCTTTCTTCAATGAGTATTTAGGTTAATTTCTAACTCATGGCTATTATAAATAATTCTTTAATGAGCATACAAATACAGATATGTCTATGAATTGGTATTTTCATATTCTTTGGATCAATACCCAGACATAGAATAGCTATATCATGTTATAGTTTTATTCCTAAACTTGGGGAACTCTATACTGGTTTTCATAGTGGTTGGAGCAGTTCCTTTCCTTCCACAGCCTCAACAACTTGTAAAAGCTATTCTCATAGGTGTGAGGGGATAATTCATTGTGGCTTTGATTTTTTTTTCCCCTTCTAAGAGATGCTAAACATCTTTTTTACATGCCTGTTGAACATCTAGTTGTCTTCTTGAGGAAGTATTAATTCAGATACTCTGCTTATTTTTTTTTAAATCAGGTTGTTTGTTTTTTGTTGTTTAGTTGTATTAGTTCTTAATCAATTTTGCATAGTAGTCCCTTGCTAGATGTGTGAGTTGCAAATATCTTCTTCCATTGAGTAGGTTGCCTTTTCACTTTGATGGTTTTCTTCACTGGGCAAATATTTTTTAGTTTGATGTAGCTCCATTTGTTTTTCCTTTTATTTTCCTTGCTGATAGAGAAGTGATAACAAAGACATACCATTGCATAGATCAACTGAACAGAACTGAGAGCCCAGAAATATAGTCACACACATATGGACAACTAATTTCTTAAAAAGAATCCAAGTACATTCAATGGAGAAAGAAAGGTCTCTTTAATAAGTGATGCTGGAAAACTGGAAAGACCACTATCTTAACACCATAAGCTTATTCTTTCTATTTAGCATATCGGTATTTTCAGCTCCTTCTCATCAAACCATGTGCTTTTTTAAACAAATTTAATAGAACTTGATAATTTAAGTGAAGCTAAATAATGATATAAACGTCTTTAAATTTCAGACCTTAAAGGAGTTATTTCCTTTATATTAACCTAACCATAAACAATATGTATGTATACGTAGATAATTACATAGTTTACATATATGTATATATATACACAATACAAATATTGCATTGAAAATGCTCATATCAACAATCAGATGGATTTTGAATTTGCTCATTTGATGGGATTCTGATAATAAGAAAATAGCTTTGCATAAGGAAACTAGGAAAATGTACATAAAGCTTTATTAAGACAGTCTTCTTTTCATTTTAATAGAGACTAATTCCTTAGCTTTTTCTTTTTTATTGAACATTGCATTATAGCATTATATAAGTTTCAGCTCTGCATCATTGAAAACCAATATGTGTATAGACAAATGGCAAAATTGGATCATATCAAATTTCTCTTTATCTTTTGAAGAATCTCCAAACTGCTTTGATAATGGCTACATCAAATTAATTCCACCTACAGTATATAGAATAAGAACTCCTGTTTCTCCACATCCTCCCCAATGTTTGTTCTTTCTTGTCTTTTGGATAATAGCCATTTCCCCAATACAGGTGATATCTCAAGTTGTCTTGATTTGCATTTCTCTAATAACAACAGATTAAGAACATCTTTTTTTGTGCCTGCTGTTCATTTGTATGTCTTCTTTGAAGAAATGGCTATTTAAACCCTTAGTCCTTTTTTTAATTGGACTGTTTTTTATTGTTCTCCTTATTGTATGAGATATTTGTATATTTTGGATATTTACCCCCAGAAGGTGTATAATTTGAAAATATCTTCTCTCATTCACTTAGATGTCCTTTTGTTTTGATACAAGTTTCTTTCACTGTGCAGCTACCCTTAGTATAAATACAGTTTCATTTGTTTAATTTTGCTTGTGTTTCCTTTTCCATTGGAGTCACGTCCCCAAACAAACTTCTAAAGTTCATGTCAATGGGCATAAAGTATTATTTTCTTTATGTATTTGATGGATTCAAGTACTACATTCACAGTCTTAACCCATTTTGAATTAATTTTTGAGCATAGTGTGAGATAATAGTTTAATTTTATTCTTTTGCATGTGGCTGCTTGTTTTCACCAACACCAATTATTGAAGAGAATTTCCTTGCTCCATTGTGAGCCCTGACCTCTTTGTTGCAACTTACTTATTCACATAAGTGTGGATTTATTTCTAGCTTCTAAATTCTGCTCCATCTATCTGTGTGTCTGTTTTTATTCCAATATCAAGATATTTTACTATTGTTTTCTAATTTGAAGTTTGAGAATTGATACCTTCTTCTTTTTTTTCAGGAATGTTTTTCCTGTTCAGAGTTTTTGTTGTTTCAAAATATTTCATTGTTTTTTGCTCCATTTCCGTGAAGAATGCTACTGGCATTTTGATATGGATTGCATTGACTCTGTATATTGTTTTAGGTTATATAGTCATTTTAAATGGGTTAATTCTTCCAGTCCATAAACAGGTATGCTTTTCCATGTCTTATGTCTTTTTTTCATTAATTTCAACAGTGTCTTGTAGTTTAGGGTATACAAGTCTTTTATTTCTTTGGTTAAATTTATTCCTAGGTATTTAATTATTTTTGATATAATGGGAAATGGCACTTTCCTTCCTGATTTCTATTTCTGCTAGTTCATTATTTGAATATAGAAAATCAACAGATTTTTATATATTAATTTTGTAGTCTACCACTTTAATATATCCTTTTATTACTTATAATAAATATTTGCTGAGTTCTTTATATTGAATAGTAGTGATGAGAATAGACATCTCTTATTCCTGATCTTAAGAAAAAAACTTTTAGTTTTTCTCCATTGAGTATAGTATTGACTGTAGACTTGTCATACGTGGCATTTATTTTGCTGAGGTATGTTCCTTCTGTACCAATTTTGTTGAGGGTTTTTATTCTAAAAGGATGTTGAAATTTTTCACATGCTCTTTCTGTGTCCATTGAGTTGATTATATGATTTCTGTCCTTTGATTAACATGATGTATCGCGTTTATTGATTTGCATATGTTTATACCCTTACGTCCACAGAATAATTTCTACTTGGTCTGGATGTATAATTCTTTTAATGTATTGCTGAATTCAATTTGCCCAAACTTTATCAAAGAATTTTGCATTTATGTTCATCAGGGATATTGGTCTATAATTTTCTTTTGTGTGATACTGTCTGTTTTCATAATTAGGGTAATGTTGGCTTCAAAGAATATGTTCAGAAACTTTCCTTTCCAATTTTATGGAAGAGTTTGAGTTAGATAAGTATTCTTATTTGAAAGTTTGATAGAATTCACTAGTAAAGCCATCTGATCCTGGGCTTTAGTTTTTTAAGAGAATTTTTATTACTATATCTATTTCCTTATTTGTGATGGGTCATTTCAGGTTTTCTATTCCTTCCTGATTCAGTCCTGGAATGTTGTGTGTCCAAGAATCTATCTTTAACTTTAAAAATAAGACTACTTCTCATTTAATTCTCAATTCTCTTTCTGTATGTGCACATACACATTTGGATCATTCCCAAAATAAATTCTCTGGTATAAAAATAGTGCCCTGTCATTCCTTCATTATGTTGATATTGCTAAATAGTCTTTATAAAAATTAGGTTGGCGACCTTTTAAACAAATTATACCTCCTAGTTATCTTGTAAATAAATAATATTCATGGGACTCTGCATAGTCTATGAAACGAATTTTTAGTTAAAAATAGGTATCAAAAATCCTTAATTCCAATCTTGGCAAATGTATTGTTGACTTTCCCTTAGAATCTCATTTCATTTAACTTACTTAGAATTAGCTTAATTACTTTGGTTTGCCTGTGGAAATAAAAGCACTTGCATACTTCATGGGGGTGCCATGTAATTAATGTATTGAAATTGTGGATTGAATAATACTGGAGTGCTTCCAGTAACTGCAGTATTTATATAATGGTTACTTTGTCCTGTTTGTATGCACAAATACAATCTCAGGGGATGCATTAGTACTCATTACTGGCTATTTGAAAGCTCTCTTTTGGTACCCAAAGAGAATTCAAGTGAGGAAATGAGTGTGAGTTTGACATCCACAGCAAATGTGCAGTGACTATATATCACTGAATTCTTAGTAGTTGGTAAAATTCAGAGGTATGTCTCAGCTACAAATTGTGGATGACTTTAGTGGTTTAAAAGCAAACAACCCGGCAGGTCTGAGTAGGCTTTCTATCATATAAAAATACATACTCCAAAGAAATATGGTTTATTTTGCAGTGCAATTCTAATTAGGCAAATACTAGTAATGTGACATTTGTCCAAAGATAGTAATCTAACATTCTGCCAGACTCACTGTCTACTTAGCACATTTACAACAGAGGAATTGGTAGATCAAGATTGTATCAGTTGTGGAGAACAAAAGAAGACTTCACCTTGAAAAGGAAACCTCAGGAATGCTTTTAAGGTACTGCTTGCTCTTTGGAAAAGAGAAAGACATTAACACATTTCCTGCTAAATGTAACTGCTTCCATTTAAAAATAATTAGAAAGGAAAGAAAGAAACAATTATCCTAGCCTTATTTGACACAACTGAATAATTGCATGCACTAAAAAAAAATAAAACAAAAAAAAAACCTTGGTAGTGCAGAAAATCCATTGGCTTTGGAGTGAGACACTTAAATTTGAACTTCAGCTGAGGATTTCCTCCCTCTGTGACTAACAGACAAGAAATTTAATGTTGTATTATTGTTTTCTTCCCCATAAAATGGAGATGATAGTATACTAAAGGCTATTCTAGGACTTGATAAGAAAATGTTTATATAAAATGTAACTTATACTTAATGCATGCCAATTTTTGTTATAAATTTAAGCCACATTGAAATCTTACACCCTGACATCTTGTGAAAATTCCGTTTATTACTAAGAAATATGTTTAGAACATTCTTTTCTTTCTTTTGGAGTTATAAGATACTATAGATGAAAGCAGTAAGTCCATCATTGAACTCTGTCCTTCTGTAAATGAGCACTTTAAATATCAGAAAAGGCTAAGTGGTTATCACTTAGGTTATAGTAGCCAGCAATACAGGAGTCTGTATCTTTTAACATCCAAGTCATTGTTTATATTCTATCTGTGGCTATTCAGGAAATGATTATTCTGTCAGTTTTCTGAATGTGCTTTGATATCAGAGCTTGGTAAGTCTTTTTGAGTTATTTGCAAAAAAAAAGTAACAAAATTGAAAACAATATATGATTTAAAATATACAAATATTTCTTTTTATGACCGATGTAATTTGTAAGTTATTTATATTATAAAGCCAATATATTTATAAAATATGAAATTACTTGAATTCTGACTTCTATAAGTTAGTGATTTTTATATATTTTTATTTTCATGGCAAGCATTATATTTTTCCAGTTTTACACTTAGAATGTTCCTGCCATGCTAATCAAGTTACATCTTATACTTTTTTAAAAATTCCAAACTTAAACACTTTAGTGATTAGAATGAAATGCTCCTTTCATGTTTTCAAACTGGCTCACTGGGATGGTTGCCTTTTTTTTAAGGAGTATGCATTCAAGTTCTGGAGCAAGTTAAGACTTTAACAGTGATACAAATCTAGGAAAGTTTTAGAGACCCAAACAAAGTTCTGAGGAAAATTATCATAGATTTTCAAAACTGGAGTCTTGCAGAAGCATGTCAATAGGTGCATATTTGAGTGGGTGGATTGGGAGAGAAATTTTCTGGTCTGAAATTAATTTGGGAATCTTAACAAAGGAAAATACATGCTTAACAGCACAACTTGTCAGTTTTCAAAATGTGGGTATATATGTTGAATCTATAAAAACAAATAGTATTCTATATATATATTTTTTTCATTTTACAATTCAATATTGCTTTTAATTATAATTTGATTCTTAGACAAGGGTGCCACAGATTGCAATTAAATAAAGACCATATTTTTCTTATTTTATCTTTCCTTATTTTTGGTCCCATTTCTCTATTCTTATTCTGCCTTATTTTTTCAGACAATACCATTTTCAAATGTTGTTACTCTCCATTAAAAAAATTAAAAACAGGTACTTTTTGATAGAATGACTGTTCTGCTTCACTTTTTTTAATGTTCATAATATCAGTTGAGCAGATAATGTTTACATTCCTCAAAGGTTAAAGACAAGAGGCATTTTGACCAAAAGATGAGCAATAAGTTTTAATGGAGTAAATTTTTAGATAAAAGCACATATTTGTTAAGTTTCCAAATCTCGAAATTGAGACATAAAAATCCTAATTCATTTCAACATCTCTGGAGAGTTCCAGATTTAAGTTGCTGTATCTATAAGCTCTGCCCTTTAAAGTTTTGCACAAACTTTATTTTTTCTATAAGTAGGTAAAGATAATTCATTATTTTCATTAGGTACTCAAATTTATATTTGGTGATGGATGTAGGATGTAAAGTAAAAATGGATTTGAGTCATGGTGAAAGAAAGATTAAGTTCAAATAATGTACGAATGTTTCATTAGCACACTTACTAACTATAGTTTGTATGAAAACTGAGGAGCACATTTTTAGGATTTTGATTTATTAGACTCTTTTAGGGAGTAGATTAACATTTTTAACATTCATACCCTTACCTATGGTTAAATAATTTATTTGATAAATACCAATAAAATAGGAATCTATGACCAAGTTATTTAAAATAAATTAGAATCATTATAAATTTACTAAATATTTTAGAACCTAAGGTACAACCTATACACTTAGAATTCTCGTTTTCTACAAAATTGTCACCTATTTCCATGATAGGACATATTATTTAAAAGATTTGGAGAGTTTCAGAACCTTTCTGATAATAAGGAATCTACCTTCTTTGCGTTGGTATATTTGGCATTAAACCTATAGACTTTGAAATATTGATATTCTGAAATAACACTAATTCAGCTTGCCAGATTTTAATATTTTCAATGAAAAATTATGAGAATATTCTTCAACTATTTGTGTGACCGTCTATTACTTACTATCATGGTTTCAGGTCTGATATTTTCACTTTACAGGTCACTCTGATTAAAATTGTCCTATTCCTCACCCCTCTCTAATGTTATTAGTTCCAAAATATATATTCTCCATAACAGTTTTCATTAATTGCCATTTATTACTTACATATATTGACAGTTTTAATTTACATGTTTATTGTGTTATTGACATATTTTTTGTGATTAAAATTTAATTTCTTTTTGCTCATGTTATGGGATGCAAAATGGAGAAATTTTGACTGTATCATTTACTGTACACAGTCCACATTCAATAACTAAGTGATGGCAAGTCCATACTTTGTTTTGGCTTATGAAAGAAAAAAAAATTATCTGTGAAGTGATTTCATTGAATTTATCTTTGAACAGTATACTGATGAAAAGTAATTAGCACCAATAATTTTTTTTAATTTTATTTTGCAGTGGAATTGCTAAAATTATTCAGATGGATTTGTAAATTTTAGAATGTTTGTTGAAACAGTTGTTTCATTATTTTGTAGGTGAAACAATCAATTTTGGAGCAATTATTATATATCATTAAACTTTATTTCATCATTAGAAAGATTAAATCATTCTATAAGCTTAGGTAGTTTCATCTTGGCCACACACTGTTTCACAGGGGAATTTTATATAATTACAAAATACTAGAGAAAGTGTATAGATGTGACATCAAATCAAGTAAATAATTCTTATAGGAAAACATTCTAGGATTAATTTTGCATGAATAATCACTTGTTCATTATTTCAGCAAAGATGGGTTAAGGACCTTCTATAGGCATACCTTACATTTTTTTATTTCAAATGTTATAGAGACTAAAATAGTTTTGCTTTCAAGGGACTTAGAATAGAGAACAATGTAGATGAATCAATCCTTTGATACCTTTGAGTATATTGAATGCACCTGACTCAATTGCAGAGATAAACAGGTAAGTCAGCATTCCAAGCTAAAGAGTTCCACCTATGCCTTTCAGAATTAATAAAACTGACAAAGTACAAATTAACAAACATCTGAATAACATGATAATAAACCTCTATGCCCAGCACACTAAGAATATTTCTTTTGAAGCAGTCACAAAAGTTTATTATACAATGAGGCAAAAATAATCCATAGTATATTTCAAAAATCAATAATATATTATTTTCCCATAAAACTGTAAGCTAATAACTAAAGGGAATTTGAAAAAAATGCCTATTATTAGAAATTAGATAACACACTATTAACTATGCTGTTAAAAAGGAACTCAATCATAAGGAAAAAGATACACACAAAAAAGTACTTTCTAATTTTTAAATTATCTGAAGTAACTGGTTCAAAAAGAAACCACTTTAAATTTCTACTTAAGAAAAGTTTTCTCATTAAAAGAATACTTGTGAGATCAAGAGCTCTATAACAATTTATACCTCTTATAGTCCAAGAAATTCTCATGCAAGCTTTTCTTCTGGTCCCAAATACAGAAAATGTATAGCAATTATGAATTCCTATTGATAGAAAGTTAATTAGAAATATGTCAGATTGAATTCTTCAGAAGGTTTTTTAAAACTAGAAAAAGGCAGTAACTTTGTGTGGTTTCTAATAGGACTTAACACCATCAGCCTTAAAGTGGTTTGGTTTTGTTCCATTTATGACTGTAGTTAAAGATTATTTTTCCCCAAATTGTTTGTTCATTTTTTGCTCCAAACTATTATTAAATGGAGTGGGGTGATAAAATTGTTCAGTTCAACAAAGATAATCTAGCATTTTTAGATGAAGAAGTTAAGAAATAATTTGAGCAGAAACTTCTACACATTTGTCATAAAATTGTGAGCCTTCAGAATCTGACATTCCAGAGAGGTTTTGGTACATATGGGATAAAGAAACTATTCAAGCACAAGCTTACTTGTCTTCAGATCAGGTGTTAATGGAATTTTTACTGCCATCAGTAGTTTTCAAAATTTTTATCAATAAACTTGATCAGTGACCTGCAAAACTCAAAAAAAAGAAAAAATGTGCTCTTACACACTTTATTTCTCTCAATCATGGCTCCCATTGCTGATCCCTCTACAATTATTTAAAAAGTGAGGTTTATTTAGATAGATAGATAGATAGATAGATAGATAGATAGATAGATAGATAGATAGATAGATAGATATTCATTAAAAAACATATCATTTGTTTCCTAGTATTTGGTTTTGGAATGTTTGACTGGTATGATTTAACATCTGGCTATATAATCACCAGAAAACAAAAGATACAGTCCTAAGGAATGTGTGTGTGTGTGTGTGTGTGTGTGTGTGTGTGTGTATGTATGTGTGTATAAATATATGTATATATGTATGTATGCATATATATGCGTATATGTATGTATATATATAAAACAATTTATAGCTAAAGAATATAGGTATAGTTTGCATCATAGTACCTCTTAGAATTCATTTGCTTTTGCATTATCTGAATTAGTGCTACAATAATTTGGTCCACATCTTTGCATTCTTATTTTAGTCAACTTCTTACAGGCATGATAAACAGAAAAAAGTATTTATGACCTTCCTCATAGAAAAAAAAATGTGCATTTTTCAAAATATTAAGCACTTGGGATAGTATGTTAAAAAATAGTGTTCACATACTTAGCTTAAGCTATGACTTATTTACTGTTCACTGATTTTTTTCCCCTCCAATGGAGCTGTGTTTTTTGGTAGGCTATATACTGCTATTTAAATAAACTATTTCCAGTGTTTATACAATTGTCGAAATATGCTCAATAGGTATTGAATAAGTTAATATTCCATTATGAGCATTTACCTGTTAATTGCATTCCACATAATCTAAAGGAATATTCTCTCTAGTTGTTGGATAGTTTGGCATATGCATATGACTCTCATTTTAAAAAATTGTCTGCCCAGGTCTGAAACCCCATGTAATAGTATTGATTTAGAAAGTCCCAGCATTATAGATGATTATCAATAAATCAGCTGATAATTTTAGATTTGATTTTAAAGCATGAGAGGAGGAGGAGTTGACTTTAAATCCTCTTTGCTCAATAGCTAATCCCTTAGGCTATCTAATCTGGCTGTGGCAAGAAGCTATTCTACAATAGAAAATCCTAAAAAATCTATCACCTGCTTCTCAGAAGATCATCAGCTACCAACTTGATCCTGTCTTCTGTGTAACTGAAGGATTTTCTCAGATAATTCAGACCCACCTTTCATATTGTTATTTTTCTACTATGTACCTCTGTTTAGAGTTCATGTTAAACTAGGGTAAAACACAAATGGAGTGGAAAAGATACTGAAGAAAATCAACAGAAGTACCATTCTATCCTTCATCAATATCTTTATCGTGCTGAACCTTATGAAACTGCCACTTTCATAATGAGTTGTTTAGTATGGTTCAAGTCAATGAACAAAGATGTGTGGATTTTTGAAAAGCTAGAAAATATGTTTTTATTTATGGGGATTCATAAATCATATATACTTACTTTAAAGTTCATATATCAATATATAATTTGATAATTATTAAAAAGATTCAACACTGAACTTTATACCCAAATATTTCTTTTTAATTACCGATTTTTTTTTTTAAGAGTTATTTGCCTATACATACAAGCTGGGGTACAGGCCAGAGGCGTGGGGTGGCGAGAGGGTTCACCAGAGATAGAGTGGGGAGCAGAACAGGCAGATCAGAAATACACTGCTGAGGGGAGCAGCGGGTGAGCCAGGAGAGGTCTGCCGCACCATGTGGGATTCTCCCTGGCCGGGCGTCGAACTCTCACAGAGCGCTGCCGACAGCTCTACAGCTCAGCGCTTAACCGCTGCGCCACCAGGGAGACCCTAATTACCGATTTTATGACAATGACGCACTAAAAGAAAGACTTCAAGATATTGGCACTCTGACTTCACTGTCTCATCGTGCTCTGATCTTTCAAACCACATTGGCTGGTTCTCTCCAGTTGTTATAATGAGGTAACAAGCATGGGGGAAATCTGAGTAAAGTGGGTCTCAGAACACATAACCCAAGTTAAATTAAGCAATTCTATTCCTACAAAGATTTGAATTTTGAAGCAAAATTTTCTATGAGAAAAACATTTTGTAAGTCTAAAAGCAATACTAAAATAATGGCTATTTTGTTGAAGATGGTTTGCATTATTTAATGGATTTATATTAATTTTTCCCAAATTATTGAAATTTGTAATTCTGTCAGTTCTTAAGGAAATAGAACTTGGAGAATTAGAAACATTGAGGACTTCAAATTGGTCTAGAGTTGTTATTATTTATTTAATTCATTTTAATGTCTATTATTTTTATTGAGGTAACATGGGTATATGGCAATATATGATTCAGAGGTTTAGATTCACACCTCTTCAGATATAAGATACCATACAATATCTGCTACTAAGGCAGCCATAGTATTCCATCCTAGTACATTTTGCCACCTTCACACTTTTTCCTCCACCTTGGATCCTTCCCTTTGGTAGCCTTAATTTGATGGTCACATTTCTAGGGTTTCTTTAGCTTTGCTTTCTTCTACCCCTTTGTTTTGTTTCTCTATGTATCACATATAAGTGAAATCATCCAGTGTCTTTCTTTCTTTTTCTGATTCATTTTACTTAGTATGATCCCTCCAGTTCCATAGATGGTTTCACAAATGTCAAGAATTCAGTTTTTTTTTTTATAGCTGAGCAATAGTTCAATGAGTATATATTCCACATTTTATTTTATTATTTTAAAAGATTTATTTATTTATGCATACAAGCTGGGGTACAGGCCAAAGGCATGGGGCGTGAGAGGGTTTATCAGAGACAGTGGGGAGCAGAACAGGCAGATTAACAGAAATACACTGCTGAGGGGAGCAGCGGGCGAGGCAGGAGAGGTCTGCCTTACCATGTGGGAATCTCCCCGGCCAGGTTTTGAACTCGCATCACTGCTGCCGAAAGCTGCACAGTGCAGCTCTTAACCACTGCACCACCAGCAAGGCCCACATATTCCACATTTTAATCCACTCATCGGTCCTTCGGCCTTTAGTTTGTTTTTATAACTTAACTGTTAACAAATAGTGCTGTAATGAACAGAGGTGTGCATATATTCCTTCTAAGTAGTGTTTTTGCATTCTTTGGGTGAACATCTAGACGTGGGATTGCTGAATCACATGTTATATCTATTTTTAATATTTTTAGAAAACGTATTGTTTTCCATATGAGCTGGACCAGTCTATATGCCCATTAACAATGTATGAGGTTTCCTTTTTCTCTGCATACTCACTAACACTTGTTTCTGCATTTTTTGATATGAATCATTTTCACAGATAGTTTCTCATTATGGTTTTGATTTGCATTTCACTGATAGTAAGTGAAGAGGAGCCTTATTTCATATACCTATTGCCTACATGTGTGCCTTCTTTACAAAATTGTCTATTTAGATCTATTTTTGATTGTTTTTTATCCTTTTTGTTGAGTTGGTTGAATAAGTTTTTAGATCTATGGTGTTACTACTGACAGGTGTTTAACGAGCAAAAATTTTTATCACTTGGTAGGATACCTTTTCATTTTCATGATAGTTTCAACCATTTTGCAGAACTTTTAAATTTTATATAGTTCCATTTGCTTATTTTTACCTTTCCCCCTTTATTGTAGAGTCAAGTTCCCAAATAAATCATTAACATCAATGTTGTAGAGTGTTTTTCCTATTTTTTCTTCTGTGTATTAAATGTCAGTTTACAAAATCAGCATACAAAAATTGTTTGCATTCCTATTTGCAAACAATAAACTAAAGGAGAAAGAAAACAATTCCATTTGCATCAATCCATGTTCCATAAAATAAGTATTAACTACCTGGAATTAACTTAGCAAGAGAGGTGAGGACCTATTCAATGAAAATTACAAAACATAGTTAAAGAAATAGAAGTCACAAAGAAATGGGTAGATATTCCCTGTTTGAAGTTTAGAAAAATTAAGTTAATAAAATAGCCATCTCACCCAAAACAATATACATTTCAGTGCAATCCACGTCAAATTTTATTCTTCATTTTTTTCCTTTCAACAGTATTCTTCTAAGTAGAAAAAAATTACTAAAACTTATACAGAGCAATAAAAGACTGTAGATAGCTAAAATAATCCTGATTTTATATAAAAAGAAAAATAGAAATACTATATACCCATACTTCAAACTATATTACAATACTTTAGTAATCAAAAAAGTATATTGACCTAAAATAGATACACAAATCAATGGGACAAAATGAGAATCCAAAAATGAACTCACAAATCTATGGACAGTTAACCTATGACAGAGAAGTCAAGATTATGTAATGGAAAAAAGAAATTATATTTAACAAATGCTGTTGGAAAACAGGATAACCATTTGCAAAAGAATGAAAATAGACCCCTATCTCACATCATGCACAAAAATTAATTCAAAATCTAATTTCAAATTAGATATACTCTTTATCTGATATCATTATCATTTATCATACTGTGATGCTATTGGAGCCCTAACTCTAATCTCTTGTAGGATCTAAAATCTAGTCTTTTATTAATCACTTATTCTTATTAAAAGACACATGAAACTCTTGCTCCTCTCTGATGGGTCATTCATAAGACTAACCAAAGCATGCTGTCTAATAGAAATATAGTGTGAGATACATAAGTAATTTAAAAGTTCTGACAGTCTTATTAAAAATAGTATTGAAACTAAATTTCTGAATTTATGTTATTTAGCTCAATAGATCCAAAATATTATTACTTCAGTGTAATCAACAACTAGGGTAAATTCTCAGACTTTACGATTTCTGATTTAAGTCTGTATCCTAATAACTTTATATAGATGGACTCTGAAACGTGATAGTAATCTAATTTTATGTGTTCTAAAATCAAAATATTTTTATTTTTTCAACTATTTAGAAATATAAAAATACATTCATAGATTACACAGATCATAGAAAATTAGGTGGCAGACTTGGTCTTGGTGTTAGGTTATAATATGTCTGTACTGACAGTGGACACTTAATTAAAAATAACTTGAAAAATCTCTCTTGACCTAATTTAGTAAACATGAATGAAGAATGAGTTAGTGTAAAAGTCCAAGCTTCAGATAAACAGGAAAATTTCATGATTTATCATGATTTATGAAATTTCATGAAAAATGAATGAATTCATCAAGAAATTTGACATTATTTTCTAGAAAGTCACTACTTGCTTTTCTTTGTAATTTTCTACCACTCACTTTTATTGGGTGGTCTACTAAATGATTCTGACATATATTTTGCATAGTTTGTTGGTGTGATATGTGTTTATTCTTTAGAGAGTATTCAATATACCTGTATCTACTCACTGTAGTCATTCATTTTGGAAAGTTTTAAGCATGTAATTCATCTTCAAATATACTCAGAAATTGCACCAAATGTACTGATTCCATTGTTCATGATTATTGATTTGTCTAACTCATTACTGTCAACATCTGTTAGATATAGGGAAGATATAAAAACATTTAAGTGAGGTGTCAATGTTCTATTGTCTAGAGAAATTAAAAACTCCTTCACTTTTTCATGATTGTCAAATATAGAAGTAATCAATATAAAATTGTAATGCTTTATAAATGACCCTTTTTTTACCCACGTATTAGCTGTCCCTATCTATTCTTAGTCCAGCCAAATTAAAGAAGTTAAATGTTAAATCATGCTTTAATTTTAATTTTGAACTTTAAAAGCCAGATTTCTTTTTTAAATTGCTTTAAAATAGTCATTAAAACATCATTTTTCTTTTACCAACTATGTCTAGGGTTTAAGAGTCTAATAAAACCCCACAGATTAATTAGTCATGACCCGAAGTCATAATTTAAAATATTAGAATATTATGTTAATGCATTATTACATCAAAAACACATTTAACTGAAGTCTAAATGAAATGGATTATGCTCTATTATTAGAACATTGGAATAATATCTTCAAAGTTACTGCACAATGTGCCATTTAAAAATACTTTAAATGTCATTTTATCTTATTCTTGGGAAATTAAACATATGATTCATTTCTGCATACCTTATGTTATTCAAATATTCACCTTTGTTTCATACTTTTGGGGGGAATATATATTAAATATTTTTGTTTATTTTCATTATTCTATGGTTCTATGGTCATCACAGAGTTCATCCTAAATCTTCCATCTATATAATTACAAAGTATTTTTTGAGTGAAGTTTAATTTTTTAAAAGTTCCATAATCTACTTGACTTGCCTGTGATCATTTATGTACACAAAGATAGAGATGTCTTATGCTTTATGTTGTTCTTTTCTTTTATATTAACTATAACATAAAAGAGCTAATAAGTGGATCACAGTAATTAGTTATGAAATGGGTTGCTTTTTGTATACAAAATAGATAGTTTTGGAAGGAAATTATACATATTGAGTCTTGTAGGCTCTATAACTACAAACAGACATGCTTTCAATTTACTTGTAGAAGTTCAGTGTTCAGCATTTTTATGATAGTGGTATTTTTGCTGCACGTTGTATGGAAGTGTTAGTGGTTCTCTTGGATGCAAGATTGTTCCAGAAGGACAACTTAGACTTAAATCAGTCAGCAGAAATATATAAGCAACTAAACTAGACCAAGAAGAGGACAGAAATAGCCCTGTGTTAAACTGATTATTTCGCCAAAGCCAATGGCATTAGAACTTTGTAATTTGGGACAGGAAAATTTTTATGAGTATTACAATTGAGCACTTTAATATTTGAGTGTTCTTTCTTCTTGCTTTCTCACTACTATCGAATTACTTTAACATCAACACTGCATCTGCATTAAAATAGAATATCAGCTAATTTTAAAACAAGAAAAATTTAAACTACCAAGTAAAATAATGTAGTCTATGGCAGACCTACCTTCTCACTAATATACATGATACAGTGCAACCATTTTATATTAAGACTGTTAGAGAGTAGAAGAAGCATAAAAGACCAAAGGAGAACAATTTTGGAGAGCAAAGAATAGAAAAATTATCAGAGTAAACTATGAGTTTGCAATTGTTCCCAGGGAATTTGCCAAATCTGGATATAGACTACTCAGAGGTCCAGATTCTCTGTTAAGTTTAGGTAGGGAGTCATTGTTGAGGAGAACCTCACACATAATGCTGTTTTTAAGAACTATCCTGAATTCTAACAATGCATATGTTAGAAAGCCAAAGTACTGAATTAAAATTTTCTAGGAAAAAGTGCGTTTTTCTGGGTCTGGCAGGACTGAGGAAATGATTCACTGAAAGACCTGAAAGAAAATGTCCTGGAGACAGGAAATACTAGAAATGGCCTGAGATGTACCAAAGATGGCGTCCAGTTCAATTCTTGTTTTGATTGAAGGGTTCAGCTCATACTCTTTAGGCCTAACAGTAATGGACAAACTATAGTAGGAGTAAAATCACTGTCAGGTATATAAATAATTGATACAAGATATCCATTATAAGTCTTAATGTTAAAGGATATTTAAAATAAGCAGGACAATTACAGTGATACTCAAAGATATAAAACACACAACACAAGGATATCATAGGTGGCTCAGCTGATGAAGTCAACAGCAAATCATTTTAAATTATTTTAAGTTCAAAAATTCTAGTGGAAAAGGCAGAAAAATTAATAAAAATGGAAAATTGCTACATAGAATAAAATTTATAAAAAGAATTAAATGGACATTCCTGAGCTAAAAAAATATAGTATCTTTTTTTTTTTAAGATTTATTTATTTATACATACAAGCTGGGGTACAGGCCAGAGGCATGGGGCGGCTAGAGGGTTCACCAGAGACAGAGTGGGGAGCAGAACAGGCAGATCAGAAATACACTGCTGAGGGGAGCAGTGGGTGAGGCAGGAGAGGTCTGCCACACCATGTGGGATTCTCCCGGGCTGGGCATCAAACTTGCATCGCGCACTGCCGACAGCTACACAGCGCAGCGCAAAACCGCTGCACCACAAGGGAGGCCCAAAAAATATAGTATCTTAAGTAAAACTAATTAGTTGGGTTTTTCAGCATATTGTATAAAAGAGATTAGTTATTCAAGAAAATATATCAATAGAAAATTGATATTGAATCATACAGAGAAAAAAAATGATGCAAGGGAAACTGCAGAGTAGGCTGTAAATATTCAAAATACTATTTGTAGAACCAAAAATGAGGCATGGGAAAGGAGGATGAAGCTGATAAATAAATACGAATTTCCTAAAATTATAAAATACCTAAATTCATAATTTAAGAAATTCAGTAAAGTACAGTCAGGATAAATAAAACAGACTAGTAAATTAAAAACAGAGAGAAAATATTACAATAGCTAGAAAGAGAAAGGGCATATAGTGATGCTCATCTGATTCCTCATAGAAATTATGGGAGTCATAATACAGTGAACTACTACCTTTAACTGCTGAAAGATATATATATATATATATATATATATATATATATATAATTTAGATTTCTATTTTAATTTTCTTCTCATGTGATATTGAAATAAAGATGGTTTTATATGAATAAAAACTGAGTGTCTTCTAATCCTTGCATTCACTCTAAGGATAGTATTCAAATATTGACAAGCATGATGATAGAAAAGAATGTTTCACTTTGGTACACCATCATGTTTAGACACTTTAAGTAAACTGATTGCATAGGTTTGCCAATAATGACTTGAAATTTTAAAAAGGGTTGAGCTATGTTCTGTTGCTAATAGAGAGAAATCTCGATTTAAAATTTTTATAATGAAATCTCAATTCGCTGGTAACATCAGATGAAAAAGAGAATATTAGCAGATACAATTGAGGATTCAACTTCACAGAAATATTTTAAGGCTGTTAATTTTGGTAATACTTGTTTTCTTGATTTTTTTTGTTTCTTAAGGGCACAAGAATCCAGATCTTAGCTAATAAGTCTAGTGAAGTTAAATACTCTTCGAACTACGGGTGTCAATTGGATTCTCCTAAGGTTTTATCCTTAATTCTTGACCAAAGATACAATGCACTCCAAAGAAAGCAGAGTGTGATTGTGTAAAACTGTCAATTGGTGTTACAGTGTTTTTGTTGTTGTTGTTTTTGTATTTGGTAAAAGAAAATGGTGCCTTTGAGATTGTGCCTAGTAGAATTTTCATCAGTTTTCTGGAATGTGGGTGATGATTTTCCTTAGCTGTCTTCATAAGTGTGGGCATACCCTTTTCACACACATACATTTTCATAATTTGTGGATAACTTTTATGGGAATTTTGTAGGCAGAGTTAATGATATTATCATACACTCACAAATCTAATCTTATCTTTTTGATTTATGACTTGTTCATTGCCCACTTACCTTTAAGGAAACAATAAATGATAAATAGAAAATACTTGAAATAACAGCAGTTTTTTTAACCGGAAAGATAGTTTATGTCTTAACTATATCTACAAAGATTATCTTTCTAACCTATAATACTTATTATTTATGGCAAAACTTTATTTCCTATACATCTCAAACAAAATAAAATTGCTGTTATTTTATTTATGTGGCATAGGTTTAAATGTGGAAAACCCCATATATCCAAAAAGGAAACCACTGAACTGTAAACTACCATAAAAATAAAGCATTAACAATTTCTGAGAACTTTCGAAAAAAATTCCTTAAGCATAGCTACCTTTATATTAATTTTTAAATCACAGAAGGTAAACTCTACACTAAGTTCTTTCAATTGCATTAAAATTTTTGTCTATTATCAATTATTCCTCTAAGTCAAGATATTACAGGTTAATCTTAGTCACTTTCAGTTTATCCCTTTAATTCCCTGAACATCCCTGTGACACTGTGGTCAATAGCTGTAAGAATAGAAGAGAGACTGGATGGAACTGGAGGGGATTATGTTAAGCGAAGTAAGTCAGAGGAGAAAGATAATTACTGGATGGTATCACTTATATGTGGAATATAAAGAAACAAAACAGGGTCAGATAATGCCAAAGTAATAAGAAACTTCAGAAATCTGGCTGTAAAATTGACACTATGAGAGGAGGAGGGGTTGAGAACAGTGTGGGAGGAGCAGAATGGAACAAGCTGGTGGACTATGGTGCTTTGTTAGTGCCGGTACATTGGTAACACTTCATAAAGGGGCAGGTCCAAGACTTCTAAAACAAATAATGTTGTAAACCAATGTTTTTTCAATTAAAAAAAAGAGAAAGAATCAGAAAAGATTTTTTTTTTTTCAGAGAAGATCAAAACTCAAAACTGTTCAAACAGAATAGAATCCAGAAAAAATATATATATTATCTTCAAAATACTGTTTTTGATGGCCTCCTATCATTTGTCTTTTCTCAAAAGTATATATCACTCTCAGATTTTTTAAAAAAATGTTGACCTCAAACTTGTTTTGTCTTTTTCATCACTTTGTTGATAATTATACAGATTGCATGTCTTAGTTAAATGGGCAAGAAACTCAAGAGAAATTTTCAGTGACACTCGTCCAGCTTTTCCTTATTGAAATGTGATACTTTGGATTCAAAACCAGAACCATTTCAAAATATGATATTTGTTTAGGCCCTGTCTTTTTGGGGGGATTCCATTCCTTTATTGTTTAATAAATTGGCTGAGTGCTTCAGAATCATCTTTTCTTATAAATATCATTGTTTTAATTGCTTTTTACTAGCGGTGAAATTTTAAAAGAAAGTTGAAAATCACACAAAGAAGTTAGACTTTGCAATGACTTTCTCATATATTTAACAAAAAGCAGGGTGCAAGGAACAATTTATCTAATTTCTAAGTGGCCGTGACAATAGCAGTTATTTTCTTCCTCTGGGCACTGTTTCTGCTTGTTGGAAAAGGGAAGATTTTCTTTAGATCTCCTCACTATAATACCACAGATCCATCAGTTAAGTAGAACCATATGTTAGGTATTTCAGAGCTTTAAAAATAGTACTTTTATCATTGACTATGAGAGGAAACAATGCCTTCTCCTTCTCCTTCTCATTGTCCCCCACCACCATTTTTTTTTTTCCATTTTAATAAGTTGTGTCTTGCTCTTGGGATCAGTGAGCATGCTGTTCTCATTGAATTAATAGCTCTGCTGCAATATTCTGGAGCAGGCTGTTAGAGGGTCCTGCAAGAACAATCAGTTATTAATTGGGTCCCCAGTTAAAGACTTTATTTCCTAGCCTCCCTTTTACATAAATATGGGCATGTGATTAAGAATTTCCAATGAGGGCCTCCCTGGTGGCGTAATGGGTTAAGCGCAGCACTATGAAGCTATCCAGAGCCACTGCAGTACGAGTTCGATTCCCCACCAGGGAGCCTCCACATGGCACAGCAGACCTCTCCTGCCTTGCCCACTGCTCCGCTCAGCAGTGTACTTCAGTTGATCTGCCTATTCTGCTCCCCACTCTGTCTCTGGTGAATCTTCTAACCACGCTACACCTCTGGCTTACACCCCAGTTTGTATGCATAAATAGATAAATCCTTAAAAAAAATGTCCAATGAAAAATGAGCAGTAGTTATGTTTTAGATGCCTATTTTCCTCTTTGTGACTGACTATAAGGTGGAGAGGATGTGATATGTGAAAGCCGTTTTTTTTCCTAATAAATAAATGTTCAGGAAGTAGAAGAAATAAAGTAAAAGAAGTCTTGGAATGAAAGAACGAATCAGTAGAGATAGACTCAAAACAGACTCATATTGTGTCAACTAGTGTAATATTGAACAAGTCACTGAAGTATTCTAACTTTCATTTTTTCATTTTGAAAGCATGACAGTGTGCAAGTACATAAAAATGTTATTTCTCTTCCATATACTTTCCTAATTAAACTTAAGTCCGTATTCCATGTAGTTTTTCCCAATCATTTTTCAATAGATATTTGAAGCAAATTATGAAAGTTCAGGCTTATACCTAATCTGCTGTCAATTAAGTGAAACTTTTTATCTATCAAAAAATTGTTTTCTATCAAAAAATTTGACCTGGGTCCTTTGAAAAATTTTTATCTTATATATCAACTTAACATTGTCAACATTTGGAATTCATTCATAGCTATTTTAATGTCCTCATTAATTGTAATGTCTGCCTCTGTTTTGGGTTCTTCTTGACTGATTGATTTTACCATAATTATATGGGATAAGTCTTTGCTAACTTGCAACCAATAAAAAAAATTGGATGTCAGACATTGTGACCTTTATTTAGTTGGATGTGAGATATATTTGTATTTCTGTAATTATTGTGATTAATTAGATAAGGGTAACTAAGAAATAGTTTGACCATTTCACACCTTGTTTTAAAGAAGTGCTCAGTAGAAGGCCTCCCAGGTGGCACAGTGGTTTAAGTCTCAGCACCATGAAGCTCTCTGTAGCCACTGCAACACGAATTCAGTTCTCCACCAGGGAGCGTCCCACCTGGAACAGCAGACCTCTCCTGCCTTGCCTGCTGCTCCCCTCACCAGTGTATTTCAGTAGATCCACCTGTTCTGCTCTCTACTCTATCTCTGCTGAATCCTCTCACCACCCCACATCTCTGGCCTACACCCTAGTTCTTGTATGCATAAATAAAAAAATCTTTGGGCCTCCCTGGAGGTGTAGCAGTTAAATGCTGCGCTGTGGAGCTGTAGGCAGTGGCGACACGAGTCCGAGGCCCCACCGTGGAGATTCCCACATGGCGCGGCAGACCTGTCCTGCCTCACCCGCTGCTCCCCTCAGCAGTGTATTTTGGTCAGTCTGCCTGTTCTGCTCCCCACTCTGTCTCTAGTGAACTCTTTCGCTCCTCCACGCCTCTGGCCTTTACCCCAGCTTTCATGCATAAATAAATAAATCTTTAAATAAATCTTTACATAAATAAATAAATATTTTTTTAAAAAGTGCTCAGTGAGAGCAAATTGTTCCCTCCCAGGCAAGAGCCTTCTGTTAATTCTATCCAGTGCCTCTTAAATCATGAAATGTTCCAATCTGTTTGTTGAAGCTGTTCCTAGTCATATGAGACCTCTTACCTGTAATCTTTCCTGTGTTTCTTCCTCCTTTTTCCCCACATGTAAGCTAATTCCCTTTTGTGATTTGATTAGATATATACATTATTTCTTCACATAATCAGATAAACACAGTACGTTCTCACCTAACTGAGACAGGTTCTTGGAAACTATGACTTTAAATAAAAGACTTAACAAAATCAGTTTTACCATAGCTTAGTGATATAAATGAGTTAAGTTTCCACAGCATATTTCTGGGAACAAAACACCACCAAACCTATAAATGAAGAGGCAAAGCACTTGTAATATTAAGCAGATATTTGTATTCATTCATCTATTTTTATCTGTTTGTTCAAGTTCAAGTTAGTGGGTGGTTGTGCCTATCCCAGCATCTCAAGATGCAAGACAGAACCCAGTCCTGGACAGAACACCCTTCTGACACACACGCACACACACACACACACACAGTCAGACTAGAAGAATTTAGACACCACAGTTAACCCAACATGTACAACTTTGGGATGTGGAAGGAAACTGGAGTATTTAGAAACCCCAGGCAGACATAGGGAGAATGTGAAAATCATTTTTTTTTTTTTTTTTACTCATAAGCATTATAATGAAGCAGTTTGAACAAATGCACCATTTGAAGACCTGGTATACTCTAGGAGTACCCTTTCTAGATATGCAGAATTCTCTTTGTGCATGTTTCTCTTCCCCCAGTACTTTCTCCTATCAGTGTTAGATATCTTGATCTGATTCAGCTCTAACTCAGCACTCGGAGCCCATCAGACTCTACCTTATTTGTGTCAAAGCATGGCAATTCTCTTAAAGTAAGGTAGGGCAATCTTTGGAGTCACATTATTTTTCTCTCATTTGTGGAGGATCTCCTTTTATGTTTAGCGTCTTGAAAATATTTGCTGTATATACTGTGCCCTTTTGTTTTACTCTTTCAAGAAGTAAGATATGTAAACATATGCTAGAACAAAAGACTAAAAAAGTCAACAATGCACAAAATGTTATAAGAAAACAGAAATAGGAGCTAACTTGCTTTTCAGTTTTATTGAAAAAATAAGAATTTTTAAGGAAAAATATTTTTAAACATATGGCTATCATATTCTATGTAATTGATGTTTTAATTTAAAAGTTATATATTGCTGCATAAGAAACCAAGCCAAAATTTAATGGTTAAAAAAAATCAGTCGTGGGCCTCCCTGGTGGCGCAGCGGTTGAGCCCTGCGCTGTGGAGCTGTCGGCAGCGCACCATGCGAGTTCGACGCCCGGCCGGGGAGAATCCCACATGGTGTGGCAGACCTCTCCTGCCTCGCCCGCTGCTCCCCTCAGCAGTGTATTTCTGATCTGCCTGTTCTGCTCCCCACTCTGTCTCTGGTGAACCGTCTCGCCGCCCCACGCCTCTGGCCTGTATCCCAGCTTGTATGTATAAATAAATCTTTAAAAAATCGATTTAAAAAAAAAATCAGTCGTATTTATATACTCGCAGTCTGTTTATTAGGGATTTGACTGGGCCTAAACTGGGAGAGCATTCTATTCCATATCGTGTCAGTTTGGATCACTGTTGATTTTTATTTGATGACTGAATCCAAGATGGCTCCCCCAAAAGCTTTGGGGGCAAGTAGAAGATTTAGCTTGCCTGGGCCCTTTTCCTTTCCTACTTGGTTTCAAGGTATCTCTATATAATCACTTATAAGAGTCAATGAATTTTCCAAATGTGTGAACATGATATGTAGGTATTTCTAAGGAAGGATGTTCCATGTTTGACTCCATGGTCAAACATGATAGAAAAAAATCTCTTACAATTTTTTTTTTTTTGTGTGTGGACAGAAATATCTCAGGGAAAAATAAAAATGGCAAAAACTAAATTCTTAAAATAATTTATGGCTACAGATGGAAATCCCAAATATAAGTGAAACATAAGGCTACAATTTGCTAACATAAAAAATGTTTTCTATTAAATATTCTTACTTGCTAAGGATAGCACATAAGAGTTGACATCACTAATTCATAATACATCCACTACAATAAAACAAATTCGAAAGGATAAATCACACAGCATTGTATTTTAAATGATAAATGTCATAATAATTTCTAGTATCAAAATTAATCTACTGAGACATTACAAAGCATTACTTTTGTACAAACAATATAAATAGTCAAAACATATTTCTAACAGATAAATAAAGTGATCAGTTCAAAACTTAGTAATTGCAGACATAAATCTTCAAAATGAAGGATTGAATTTTATGAAAAAAAAAAGGATATGCTAAATTTGTACACTATTTTATACTTTAAGTAGGAGGCAAAGATATTCATATAGGCACAATTTTAATACTTATTTATATTCCCATGATTTCCAATATGTTCTTTCCCTACTTGATTTTTAAAATATGTCCCTATGGATGCATTTATAGATTTGTTCCCTTTAGAATGAATATAAGAATGCATTTTTCCTATAATAATTTGCTTTTCATGTCCATACAGTTTGTCTCAATAGATTGAGCAAATTGTGTTTGAGAACAAGTTCAAAAAGGAATATAGACACACACATACAAAGACACATACTTTCCCGCAAGATTATGATGGGAAGACTGTATAAAAGGAAATATAACATGTATAATGTCCCTGAGTTCTATACTATGACCAGTATTCCCTGGTTTTGTATAAATGACCTTGAAATAGTAATAAACCTGACCTTACCCTGCTTTTAAAACAGTAGACAGAGCAAAACTACACAGAAATCGAAATAGATTGTGACTGTAACTGGGAATGTTACAGATGAAATTTCATGTGGCACAGTCTTTTTTTTTTAAGATTTATTTATTTATACATACAAGCTGGGGTACAGGCCAGAGGCATGGGGCGACAGGAGGGTCCACCAGAGACAGAGTGGGGAGCAGAACAGGCAGATCTGCACTGCTGAGGGGAGCAGCGGGCGAGGCAGGAGAGGTCTGCCGCACCATGTGGGATTCTCCCCGGCCGTGCATCAAACTCGCATCGCGCACTGCCGACAGCTCCACAGTGCAGCGCGCAACCGCTACGCCACCAGGGAGACCCAGCACAGTCTTATTTTAACATCATATAGGAAAGCGTAAGCATGTGGTATTCGTGGGATTAAAAGAAAACATAATTTAAAGCCAGAAATAAAGGATTTTTAAATTCAATTAATTTCCTATAATGTCACATATTTTTTGAGTGTACATTTTGGCAGTTTGCACATATATTCTTTTTTTTTAAAGACTTATTTATGTATGCATACAAGAGCTAGGGTGTAGGCCAGAGGTGGTGTCGGGGTGGTGAGAGATTCACCAGAGACAGAGTGGGGAGCAGAACAGGCAGATTGACTGAAATATACTGCTGAGGGGAGCAGTGGGCAAGATAAGAGAGGTCTGCTGTGCTGTGTGGGTTATTAATGCCCTGGCAGGGGATCGAATTCATGCTGCAGTGGCTGCTGATAGATTCATAGTGCTTAGACTTAACCCCTTGCACCACCAGGGAGGCCCTGCACATGTATTCTTAAAAATGATGCTTTTATGGGGCCTCCCTGGTGGCGCAGTGGTTGGGCGCTGCACTGTGGAGCTGTTGGCAGCACATGATGCGAGTTCGAAGTCCAGCCGGGGAGAATCCCACATGGCGTGGCAGACCTCTCCTGCCTCGCCCGCTGCTCCCCTCAGCAGTGTATTTCTGATTTGCCTGTTCTGCTCCCCACTCTGTCTCTGGTGAACCCTCTCACCACCCCGTGCCTCTGGCCTGTACCCCAGCTTGTATAATTAAATCTTTAAAAAAAAATGATGCATGTATGTAGATGTTAACTATTAAAGCATATTACTTTGTTCATGACTTGAGGACTTGAAGTCACAGCGTATGAATGTAAATACGTATGCGGAGTTTGTTTCTGTTGTCCCCGATTTTAACCATAAGGCAGTTAATCTTATATAATAGTGATAATGCAAATGAAATGATAATGAAAAATGGAGATGCATATGGGACATTCAAATCTTATAAATGAATTAGATAGTGGATAGTATATCAAAAGATTGGTTAATGAGCAATTGCTTTTTGTTTCTTACCAATATTTTTAAAGTTTTCATTCTTTCCCTGCTTTAGTAGTTGTGGTAACTATCTTTTGACAGTGATAAAAACACCTTTCTTTGTGAAGTGGTCCCTGTTAGGCAACTACTCAGATAGTGAAAGTGTTGAAATTCATGTTCTTAAATTATTGTTGGTATTGTTCATTTTCATATATAAATGCATAATAAAGTGTACTTGAGCAATTTCTACTTCCAAGGTTGAATCTATTAATCAATGCATACCCATTTTCTGTATGTATATTCTGAATATTTTCATTAATGTATAACTTTGGATTTGAAGTAACCATGTTAGAAATCAATCTTTGTTTATCTGAGGACAGGATCAAAGAGGGTGAGAGAATATCTCAGTCTTCAAACCAAAGTCAAGAAATTGGGTCAGCAGAAATAAGCAAAACTGAAGTCAAAAAGACAGTCCAAAAGATCAATGAAACCAAAGTTGGTTCTTTGAAATAGTAAAAAAAAATAGACAAAAATTCTAGATAAGTTCACAAAGAAAACAAGAAGGGAAAACTGATAAATCAGAAATGAAAGAGAACAAGTAAAAACAGGTATCTCCAAAACATAGAGGATATAAGAGCCTACTCCCCCATAAATTGAATAACCTAGAAGAAATGGAAAGCTTTTTGGAGGTATACATGAAACATATGTATATGTTATTTAAGCTACTTTTTGGCTTCTTCTCTTAACAATCTGTCCGATTCTTGTTTGATGAGTTACCAGCCTAGGAGAACCTAGAGGAGGACAGACTGATATCCTCTGTGCTCCAAAATAGATGATGTCATATTAAAATGATAGTTTACTTAAAAAGAACATATCTTTTCAAAATCAAATTGTTTCTTTCTGTGTTATAATTCCTGAAAAAATCTTCCAAATATAAAAATGTGTAAATAGTATATAAAAGTAATAATTCATAGACAAGCTATGAATTGTCAGTAAAATCAGTATAATCCATCCAGAAAAGATGTAAGGATTAAAAAAGGTTCCAGATATTTAAGCTATAGTCTTAGGTGATCCACACACCTGTTACTATCTAAAACACATAACACATTCATTGTAGTTCTGCACACACCATATAGAACCTCTTCCCATAGAAAACTAATTTTCCTATGTATTGCCATTGTAAAGGAAAAGTAGGAGACTGAATTGTTTATTGTGGGAAATGTTTTCTATGACTAAGTAAATTTGGGGAGGACTAGGATAAACATAATTAAATTGAGTTTCATTTTTATAGGATTTCTCAGATTAGCAATTATGGTAATGTGAATTAGCTGTATTTCCAAAATAGTTTACAACACACATTCTTACTCTAATCATCTCCTTAGTTGTACTAAGGAACTCACAATATTCTATGGAAAACATGTATTTTGAAAAATCATTTATATGCCACAAATTCCTATAATTGAAAGCAGTTATCATATTTGGTACTGTCCTAAAGGGCCATTTTGGATTTTTTTTTAAACGTTTTAGAGTAGTAAATGTTCAACATACTTTAATATACCTCTTTCTGTTGTATATCATAAATTATTTTCTTTATGTTTGAAATAGGGTATTTTTAAATTTTATTTTTAAAGATATGTTGACATTATGCTATTTCATAACATTAAAAATGTTTGTAATAGGAAGGGGACATTGAATCACAATGTAGTAACCACTACTCTGAGGCTATTATCTCAACTAATAAGGTTGAATGCTTTGTTTTATTTTATTACTGCCTATAATAATTTTTTTCCTGTGTTGTTAAAAACTTCTTGTGCTGGAAGACTGAAGAGATAATGTTTTATCAGGCTTAGAGTCATGAGTGCTAGATTGTACAAATCACTATGACTTTTGTCAAATGCATGTAACCACAATATCAATTAAGAAGGTAAATTCACATTACTAAAATATAAAGACATGATTCAGTTGGCAGCAAAAAAGAGGGGAAATACTGAAACTTTTTTTTTCAAGATTTATTTATGCATACAAGCTGGGGTATAGGCCAGAGGTGTGGAGCAGCGAGAGGGTTCACCAGAGACAGAGTGGGGAGCAGCACAGGCAGATTAACAGAATACACTGCTGAGGGGAGCAGCGGGCGAGGCAGGAAGGTCTACGATGCCATGTGGTAATCTCCCTGGCTGAGCATCGAACTGGTGCCGCAGCTGCTGACAGCTCCACAGTGCTGCGCTTAACCTATTGTGCCACCAGAGAAGGCCCAGGTGAGGACTCTTCACAGAGCAAGAGTCCCTGGTGACCTTCACCAAATGTTAAGGAAAACATCGGGACTATGGGCACAGAGACCATAAGCATTTCAAATTGCCTCATATTTGATGATGATATTTATATCTCTTTTCAGAGGCATGTTATTACAACTGCTTGTTCATTTATATTTAGAAGGCCCTCTCAGCACAGCCAGTATTTTGTTTGTCCTTACCTTTGCATGCCCATGTATCAGTGTCTTCATAAATAAGCAGTTGTTATTTAATAATTTTATGATGCTATATCTCAAATACCTCCTGCTCTCTATCGGGATAATTATAATACCAACACATTTGAGAAATACTGGGAAGGCAAAGAATTTTCTTTGGATTTCCGGAATACCATTGAGGAAGGCTTTAGTTATATGTGATAAAAGTACAATATATTTACCTTTATCATCAAGGGGTAACTTCTAGAAATAATGGGAAGGCAAAGAATTTTCTTTGGATTTCCAGAATACCATTGAGGAAGACTTTAGCTATGTGTGATTAAAGTACGATATATTTACCTTTATCATCAAAGGGTAACTTCTGGGAAAATAGTTTTAATTGGGAGGGTTAATGACATGGAATGCCTTTATTTGGACCTACATTCTAAATTGAAATCCAGGATCTATCATTTGCAAAGCTAAAATCTCCGAGCAAACAATCTACCTGTTTACTTAGCAATTTAAAGCTGTGGGTATTTCTATTAGTTCCCTGAACATTGTTTTTAAATTAGATAATTGTCAACCTATGCAAGGAAAATTACACTTTTACTTAATTGATAAAAGGTTAGTTTAATCCTTACTCTGAACTATAACTCCATGAAACTTCTGAACATGAGACTTCTCATAGTGATCTTTAAAATCCTCTCATTTTCTGAATTTTCATATTACTTCATGGTTTCAACTTCTTGTATGTTATTTCTATTTCAGTCTGTGGCATCTGGATCTCACAGTGATCTGAACAAAGAGTTTGATAATTTTTAATTGGCTGGCAAAATTTAATTATCTCAAGATTTTATGTGGATATATAGAATATTGCTTCCTTTAAAAATGAGACTATTTAGCCACAGTGGTTATGCATTCTCATATGGAAACAATTGTTTGGAACTTAGAAGATTTTATCCTTGTCCATAGGCTCCAATATTCCCCAGTATCTCCCTAACACCAAGGCCATGTTTCTCTTGTGATTCATTAATGTACTTGAATGTTATTCTCTCACTACTAAAGAGGAAAATTGTTGTGTTGGGCAACACCACACATATGCATGGGAGTCGTAGAACAGGCTACATAGTGCAGGATGCTACTGAATGAGCAAGATCCTGACCATTTTATTGAGAGAATAATCATACATCATCAGTTACGTGGGGTAGGAGGACAAAGAATAAAATATGGGTGAAACTAAAGAATGTGTTTTTGTCATCTAGGGCTTTGGGGGCTGTGAGTCTGCTGACCAGATAATTTTTATCTGCTTGACGACCAAGTACTGTAATTGAAACCATGCCTCAGACCTCCGGCCATGGTTCTAATCTTATCAACAAGGCATTCTACTGATCAGATTCCGGGGTCTCTTGTCATACATGGGTCCTCAGTCACCTGGGCTTTCCTGGTCATACCTTGTGATGCATAAGTCAGGAGTACATTTATGCATTAGTCCTCAGCCCCCTGGGCTTTCCCAGTCATACCTCGTGATGCATAGCCTTCCCAGAATGATCAAGCTTTCTGTTCTTGGTTAATATGAAAGGCACCTTGTAAGGTTTTGCTATGACTGTTGATCAGGCAGTTCTGACCTTTGTATCAGAATGCAGAACTGCAGGTAACAAGGAATGGTGGCTGGACAAGACACTAAAGTCTAGCAGACCCACAGAAAATAAACAGATTGTGTGTTTCAAGAAATATATGCCTTTGTGTCTAATATTCATGGTATTTCTCTGACTAAAATAGAGTATTGATATACTATTTAGCAGAACCCTGGTACTCTTCACTTATTAATATTGCCTGTCTGATCCCCAAAGTCATTTGCGTCGCAGCAGTTGACATAGGAGTTTAGACCTAATAGCCAAAATGGACTGAATCTCATTTCCTCTGACACCTTCATTAAGTTCTATTGTTCTTTATATTTGGTATCTTTGACTAAGCAGAAACATAGCTAGCACCTACCAATTTAGGGTTTGCATTAGAAGGAAAATGTTAATTAGACTTTGAAGTGTGTGACAAAGTAAATATAAGATTGAAGCTATGGTTCAAATCATTTTTAAAAACATAATAGTAGTTTGAAATGGAGTATCTTAAAAGATGTATAAAACTGCAGATGAACACAAGCCTAGAGATGAATTTTAATAACCCAGCAATAAACCAGTGCCATGTAATGCAAAGTATGCTGTGTTAAGAATCAGAAGACCTTGATGCTCAAAAAAATCTTACGAGCTTTTGAACAAACTTCTTAATCTTCTTGGACATTAGCCTGCTCATATATAAAATAGATGTTGTAAGATGTTCTCTATAAGAATGTGTGGGGTGAATTGAAAAACTAATTTTAGAACAGCTTAATTATGCTATATTATAGAAAAAGATGATGTATATGTCTTAAATTTATATATCTGAGGAAAATTAAATGAAAATGACTGATAAAATTATACAAAATGTTTCATATCTAGAAAGCATTAGATTCTTTCTAAAATATCTTTGTCTTTAGGTAGACTGTGGCCATCCTAATAGATCTACCTGAGCTGTGAAAGATAATAATTAGTCACAATAGGGCCTCTTTGGTGGTGCAGGGTTTAAAGTCTCAGCACTATCAAGCTATCACCAACCACTGGGACATGAGTTTGATCTCTGGCCAGGGAGCTAACCCACATGGTTCAGAAGACCTCTCCTGTCTTGCCTGGTGCTTCCCTCAGAAGTGTATTTCAGTATATCCACCTGTTCTGCTCCCTACTCTGTCTTTTATAACAATGGTCAACAGTGAGTCATTACTGACGTTAAAAGACCCTAATCTGTAGTATCTTGGGGTGCTGAACATGAAGTAACCCTGAAAATTTTTTATTAGCTCTCATTTTGAAGATATTTCATACAATTCATTTTATATGTTTCACCATGTAAATTTGTCCAGTAGGACTGCTACAACATCCTGAATCAGCCTAGAATGATGTAATATTGCATCTCATTGCATAATACCATCATGCACACATCATCCAGAGTTGATTGCATCATTTTCTGATGCAATGCAATACTACTGCCAGGCGGCTGCTGAAGGAAGCTGACATCAGCAGTGCACTGTAGAAAGCCCTGTTGGAAAGGTTGAGCACGAAAAATATTTCAGACTTTGTGCAAGACAGTTTAAGCTACTGTTCCATAGAACTGTTGTTATTTTATGCATTTAGGCACAATACAGAACAGTAATGGCTCAAAAGTATATTAATAGCATGGACAATTTCTGCTCTATTTGTGGGGAAGTGGAGTTTGCCAACCAGAAGAAAAGTATCAGTTCTCAAGTGAGGAATCACTTGACGTATCATCTTTAGTTCAGATGCAAAGTTGGTGACCAAAACAAGCTTGGGCCCCACATATATGCTGTGCTACATGTCCAACACAGCTTTCACAGTGGTTCAATGGCAAAAGACCATCAATGCTGTTTGCAGTCCCCATGGTGTGGAGAGAGACAAGAAGCCACATAAAAGACTGTTCCTTCTGCTTGATTCCTCCTCTTTCTGGCAGAATAACAAAACAAAAGAAGTCAAGACTAGTCTCCCCAAACATTCCGTCTGCATTGAGACCAGTTCCACATAGGGAGGGACTTCCTATTCCAGAACCTCCAGCAGAATATTCTCTTGATTCATCTGATGAGGACAAGGGTGAGCCGACTTGTTCTTCTCCTGTTCCATCAGCATGCAGGGATCCAGATTTTCACTGTGGTGCATCATCAACCCCACACAGACTAACACAGGAAGAACTAAATGACCTGGTTCGTGACTTGGACTTATCCAAAAACAAGGCCGAATTGCTAAGATCAAGACTCCGACATGGAATCTTCTAGAAAAAGATGTCACTATTTATATCAAAAGCACCACCAGCAGTTGGAGCCTTTCTTCAGAAAGGAAAGTACTCTGGTATTCTGTTCTGATATTGAGGGCCTCATGAATGCCTTAGAAATCACTCATGATCCACAAGAATGGAGACTATTTCTAGACTCTTCGAAACTGAGTCTTCAGGCTGTGCTTTTGCACAATGGAAACCATCTTCCATCTGTTCTATTCCTGAACAGCTGTACAAGAGACAAGCGAAGAAATATAAGAAGTAGTCTAAGACTTGACTTTTTTTACACGTGTTAACCATAGGCCTATTATGATTGGCATGCATTCTATGATGTAAACATCAGTTTATTGCAGATTACAAAAAAACTATAGCCAAACTTAGAATTTGACTGTCATATTTGTGTTGAGCACATACAAATTGATAGGAAATGACTAAATTTATTTCAGTAACATGACTTTTGTAAAAATTTGTTGACCAATGTAATCCTCTCATCCCCTGCAACTCTGACCTGTACCTCCGTTCTTGTATTCATAAATAAATAGAAATAAATATTTAGAAAAATTGGTCAGAATAAATCTGAGAACCAGATATAAAAAGTCAATAATAGGAGGACAGATCCTGATGAGATCTTGAGATGTAGTAACATTGGAATCAAAGAGTTTGACCAACTGATTGAATTATACATGGATTTGAAAGCACAAGGAAGGGATCAGAGCAGCACATATATCGGGAGAATACAGTGATGTCATGAATGTTAGTCCTTATATTATTTTCTTTCTCATTCTAAACTAATACCTTTTCATATTATTTGCCTCCCTGGGGTAATTTACATAATGCTCCTATTAACTTTATGTAGGAACTGATGATTAGATCTATCTGTGATTCAGTCTAGAAATTAGCAAGTAACAAATATGAGGTGAAATGTTTATTTTCTGAGGTTTTTTTGGATGTGGTTCCTCTCTGGTCATAGATTTATATTTTAAAATAAAATCTGATAGTAGCTTTGTCTTCTTCCACATCTTCTTCCACTGAAATAAGAAAAGTTGAGCTACAAAGAGAAGCAGATAGGAGAATCAGAAAGAGCTGGAGAACATTTGATTCCGGGGTTGTTTGTACCAGTAATCTAAACCCATTCTTTTATGATGTTTTTGTTCTTTGATCCAATAAATGTCTATTTCTCTTTAAGAAAATGTGATATGTGTATTGGTTACCACAGAATATGGAAAACTGTAATAGACATATAGAATAGAATAATATAATATTCAGTATCTTTTTAGGGTATAGTTTAAATTTCAGTTTAAAAATCTCAAAGGTTCTACAACATTTAGTAAGGAGAATTCAGGTATTAGTTTAGAAAGAATTCTTCATTTTTTCTATGTCAGAACAGTAACTCTTTGTAGCGAACTGAAGGGAATTAACAAAGAGAGCTGCAAAATCTGATTATAACCAGAAAAGAAAAAAGAAAAACTTACTCTGCTGAAATGTTTTTTTTTTTTCCTTAGAATTTAGAGATTCAAACTCCATTAAATGTTAATGTTAATACTTATCACAAAGAGCCACCTACCATCATGATATTTCATGACTTTGAAAGGGAAAAAATAGCTTAAATTATGCACATATATGAGATTGAAAAATATCTTCCAGGTACACACAATGGATATTTTTTCTCATGCTTATCACAATTCTATTCCCATTCATTTGAATGCAATTTACCATAGTCATAAGTTTCTGAAAGAGTGCCTATGGAGATTGTGTTGTGATGTCAAATTGCTATATGAAAACAATTTTGATAAGCACATGGACACCACATTATAAAGACAAATTATAATGACAAAATGGTTTCAGTGTTTCCATGGAGACCAAATTACAATGTCAAATTGATGGCAAAATGAGGTCAATACAAATCTACACAGACCAGATTGTGATGTTAAAACAATGCAAAGCAATATCACCACAGGTCTAGGGAGATTGTGCTATGATGTCAAGATGATGGGAAAGCTATATCTAGGATGATGTCAAAACAGTAACAGAAAAAAATGTCAGTGGAAACTCAACAGAATCCTTCATGATGACAGTACAATAGAACATTATTATTGATACAGATTTCACCAATGGTAAAATAAGTCTACTGAAACTAATAAAATTCACTAAGGTGGTAAGTGTAAATGGTGAGCTTATATCACTAAGAAGCTTGTTGTAAATATTGTTTCATTTTAAGGCCTCTGATAAAAAGTGCTTAGTCATGGAAGTTAGAGTAAAAAACTAAGCCATGCTACACAGTGGTGGAAATTATTTATTGAAGAATCTGCTTGGATGTAAATTACTTCCCTCATTTACAACACAACTGTGCAAGGACCCACAGGGAGATATTCTGATTAATTCAGTTCTCTCTAGAAGGCTTCACTGGCAGACTTTTCTGTTCAGATGTCTTTGGGGCATGTAACACCTCCCCTTTGGGTGGTTGTCACATCTTTTAATTCTTCTTTCCTAAAGATATTAAAATATTTACAGTTACATTTTTGCATTTTATGAATTATAAACCAAGTAGTTTAATGCTTCCTTAAACCTGCCGGTCTTAAAAATAATGTGAAGCACAATGTCATCTTCACTGATGCAGATTATTCCCATTTGTTCTTAAATAATAAATTATATTGATGTAATTTATCTTGAATAAGTGCAATAAATATTTTACCCTAATGCTAATGCCAATCAGTATGGATGTTAAATGCAAATGTAGGACAATACATTTATCATGGCTTCTCAATGAAAAAGTTTTTTTTTTCCTTCTTTTTAATGATAAATCTTCTTTTCGAAACAGAAAGACAACATGTTATAGGGCCTTTAAAACAGTGATTACACTGGTCACCAAATTTTTACAAAAGTCATGTTACTGAAATAAAATTAGTCATTTCCTATCAATTTGTATGTGCTCAACACAAATATGACAGTCAAATTCTAATTTTGGCTCTAGTTTTTTTTTTTTGTAATCTGCAATAAATTGATGTTTATATCACAAAATGCATGCCAATAGTAATAGGCCTATGGTTAATACCTGTAAAAAATCAAGTCATAGACGACTTCTTAGATTTCTTCACTTGTCTCTTGTACAGCTGTTTAGGAGCATCTCTGGGGAGTGTCCAGCAGGAATCAGCCAGCATTATAGTGGACCATTTTCCCTGGTATCTTTGTTCCATTTATGCGATATCTTGATGAAAACATTCGCCATGTTCATCGCTAACCATGCCACGGTTTTCAGGGAAGAAATCCAGATGGGAATTAAAGAATTGGATCTTTAGAGACATATTGCAGCCAAGTTTCTGATACTGCATCAACATGTCTTCTACTAGTTCCTTGTAGTTTTCTGTCCTAACATTCCCAAGAAAGTTTGTAGACACTAGGCGAAAATTATTCGATGCTTGTTTTGCATCACCCTGCAGCAAGTTTTTGAACTGGTCAATCACAAACCAGGTTATTTAGTATTTCCTGTGTAAGTCTGCGTGGGGTTGATGATGCACCACAGTGAAAATCTGGATCACTGCATGCTTATGGAACAGGAGAACAGGTCGGTTCACCCTTGTCCTCATCAGATGAATCAAGAGAATATTCTGCTGGACATTCTCGAATAGGAAGTCCCTCACCATGTGGAACTGGTCTCAATGTTGATGGAATGTTTGGGTAGGCTATTCTTGACTTCTTTTGCTTTGTTATTCTGCCAGAAAGAGGAGGAACCAAGCAGAAGGAACAGTCTTTTATGTGGTTGCTTGACTCTCTCCACACCATGGGGACTGCAAACGGCATTGATGGTCTTTTGCCATTGAACCACTGTGAAAGCTGTGTTGGACATGTAGCACAGCATATATGCAGTGCCCAAGTTTGTCTTGGTCACTAACCTTGCATTTGAAGTAAAGATGATAAGCCTTCTTCACTTGAGAAGTGATACTTTTCTTCTGGTTAGCAAATGTCATTTCCCCACAAATAGAGCAGAAATTGTCCACGCTATTAACGCACTTTCGAGACATTACTGTTCTGTATTGTGCCTAAATGCATAAAATAATAACAGTTCTATGGAATTGTAGCTTAAACTGTCTCACACAAAGTCTGAAATATTTTCAATGCTCAGCCTTTCCGACAGGGCTTTCTATAATGCACTGCTGACATCAGCTTCCTTCAGCAGCCGCCTGGCAGTAGTATTGCATTGCATCAGAAAATGATGCAATCAACTCTGGATGATGTGTGCATTATGCAATGCGATGCAATATTACATCATTCTAGGCTGATTTAGGATGTTATTGCAGTCCTACTGGATAAATTTACATGGTGAAACATGAAAAATTAATTGTATAAAATATCTCAAAACGAGAGCTAATAAATAATTTTCAGGGTTACTTCATGTTCAGCACACCAATATACTACAGATTAGTGCCTTTTTAAGTCAATAACGATCTCAGTGTTGACCAGTGTTATTTAAAAGTAATATTCTCATCAAATGAGAAACAGATAATGATATTTTGCTATATTGTTTGAGTTTGAATTGTTCTTCCAAGTGTGACCCATTCTAGGCTACTGGATTACCATTTCATGTAGTGATTCAGCCTATGCCTCAGCATGCAAACTCATTTAACCTTGTAGACTAAACTAACTGACTGATTCATTACTTTCAACAAATATATTTTCATTGCATAATATATGTCAGATAGTGTGCAATATCAATTAAATGGTTTTACAGATTTGCTTTATAAGATTTACCACTTGGTTTAAAATGCTCATCATTTGAATTGATCCATTTGCTTATTAGCACAAGAATCTTTGTTGATTGTTCACTTGTTTTTCTTTTGCTTTTCATCCCTTTCATCTTGTTGTTGTTGTTGTTAACTGACCTAACCAGATCATATTGCTCAAGCTGTGACAGCCAAATTCTAAACCATTAGATTGGTTCTGTTACAGGGCAGGGAGAGGGGCACCCCAGAACCCCAGATACTGCCCACTCTAAATAGGTTCTGCCATCCACCGCATCAAGACACTGCATGTAAGTCCTTTAGTGGAAAGAAACGTTAGTATAATTAGTGTATAATAAAGAAAAGACAGAGAATATAGTTTCCAAATCAAGTACCCAAAGTTACCCATCACCTCATGGGTTAAAATCCACCCAAATGAGATTGGACCAAAGCAAGGCCCGAAAGCCTGCCATAAGTCTAAAACACCTTTTGGCAGGGAACCATAAAAAAAAAAGGATCAGAAACAGTCAGACAATTCTGGGAGGAAAAGAACAAAATCAAAATCAAGATCAGTGTTGCCATAGTCAACCTCCCCAAGGGTCTCTCAACCACATCTGTTTCAATCAGTCCAGACCAGTACAGCTTCTTCACATGTCTCTCTGCTCTTTGTGCTTCTTCTGACTCTCCATCCTGCTTCCTTCCTTCTCCAGTGTGTGTGTGTGTGTGTGTGTGTGTGTGTGTGTGTGTGTGTGTGTGTCTCCTTATCTCTCCTGCTCAGCTACACCGGCAGGGAACCTAGAACACACTCTTTTCCTTGGGACACCCTGTTACATTTCCACAAAGGAAGTGTTTTATTAATGACTGTGCTAGATCAGGAGAAAGGTAGCTTCAGTAATCAAGAAAATGCCGTCTCCCAGAGCTCAGAGCAAAAAAAAAGATTATACAGGGAAGAAAGGAATGTGCTGACATGTAGGAACTGGGAAAATTTATTTACAGGGGGTGGAGAGGATGAGGCATTCTAGGGTAAGTCCATCACAAGACCATTGATAGTGTTTCTGGAATAGCTGCTCTTTTCTGCATGATTTAGTTAAAAAGCACATAGGCGTTTGTCAGATGCTTGCAGAGGAGTCAGGTTCAGGGAGCGGGGTCCTTGAGTCACCTCAGAGAAAACTTTCATCGGAGCTCCTCTTTCAGTGGCACAGGGCGTTTTCCCGTGAGTCAGAGATGTTTCGTTATATTCAAAAAGGCAGGTTTATTATAAAAAATGGGAAAGGACCCTTGCACAGACAGAAGCTGACAGAAAGCTGCAAAGGGAAAAGAAACATGTGGCCAGGAAAGCTGCGTTTGCCAGGGCAGAAATTGTACTGATAAGTGTCCTTTTGGGAGGGTTTTATTCCTTTGTGGAATTGCTATCTTTTGTCAAACTAATAACTTTTAGGTGTGACTAGGTTGATTTGTAATGACTGGTGATTCTCTGCAATGATCCTGAGTCTCCATAAAATGTCGGATTAGAGAAGCGTGTGGTTCAACGAGAGAGGTCCTTGGGTTAACCCTGGAAAATTTTGCTAGAGTGCCCCTTCGGTAGCACACAAGTTTCCCAGGTGAGCTTCCCCCGTGAGGCAGAGATATTTAGTTATATCCAAAAGAACAAGTTTATTATAAAAAGGGAGAGAAGAGTTAAGGCACTTGAACAGACACAAGCAGACAGAAACACCTGTCCCTGAAAGGAATGGGTTTGTTAAAAGAGAGTCCTGCATAGTTACAGGTGGGCAGCCTTGGGAGGAGCTGCCTCTCATGCTTTGCAAAGGGAGAAGGTTAGTGTAGAGAAGAACCTACATGGGCACAGGCAGCTGGAGAGTTGCTGCCCCTTAGCAGTGCAGAAATTGCCTTGATATAATCTTCTCTTTGGGAAGGATTCATTTCTTTGTGGAGTTGTTAAATTTTGTTTAATTATTTCCAGGGTGTGACTAGGTTGATATATAAGGACCAGTGATTATCTACAATGACCCTCAATCTCCATATCCCCACCTCTAATCTGCAGGATACTTCTATAACAGTCTGATACTACTTGCTATAGTAGTAGGTACCTAAGGATTTTTCATTTCTATCGCTAGTTTAATGACTTTGTTAATCACTTCTATGCCCACCTCAGCTTTTGGCCTTGTGTAAGCCAGTTTCTGGTCTTGTGATACCTGCTTTACAAATTTTCTGCTCTTAACCTCCCTCAGACATCTCTACCTCTGGTCTGCACCTCCCGATACTTGCCATAGCATTGGCGCCTAAGGATTTTTCATTTCTGTAGCTGGTGCTATGGTGATGCTAATCATTATTCCCACCTCCAGTTTCTTGTCTTATTGATGTCATTTTTGGAGTTTGCAGGTTTTGAGAGCGGGGTCCTTGGGTTCAGTCTGGGAAAGGTTTCCCCAGAGCTTCCCTTCAGCGGCACATGGCGAATTTCTCCACGAGACGGTTGCGTTAGATATATGTAAATGAACAGGTTCATTAGGGAAAGAGACAGGGAAGTAAAGGACGCTTGCATAGACACAAGCCGGCAGGAAGAGCTCCCCCAAAAGGGGCTGGTTTGCTGAGAGAGGGCTGCATGGTCACAGGCAGGCAGGCAGCCTGAGGAGAGTTGCCTCTGCTGAGGGAGGTCAGTGAAGAGAAGACCTGGCAAGGTACAGGTCCTGGGCATGCAGAGAGGCTGCTGCCCTGCAGAGGGACAGAGTTGGTGAAAAGGACACCTGTATAGTCATAGGTAGGCAGAAAGATGGCTGCCCTGAGCTACTGCAGAGATTGTACCTATATAGTCTTCTTTCAGTTGGGAGGGGATCTTTCCCTCCAGGAATGGTTTGTTTGCTGTTGATTTTGAATAATTGTGTAGGATCTGAAAGGGATGATGCTACAATAGGCTCGGTCTCCATATCTTTACCCCTGGTCTGTGCTCCTGACACTCCTTACTTCAGTCTGATACCTGTCTGGGTCTGCTTTGTGATCTAGGCATTGGTATAGCTGGCTTAATGGTTATGCTAATCCCTTCTACCCTTACCTCCTGTGTGGGTCTGGTTCTATTTTTAATTTATATTTCCTCCATCATTATGATTCCAGTTTCTGGTGTTATGATGCCTCTTTCCCAAATTTTGACTCTTCTCCATCATCAGGTACAGCTATTATCAACATCTTTGGAATGAATAGAAATATTTCATTAAATTTTGGACAAACCATCATCATGACCCTGAGGAATATAGTCTAAGGGCTTCTATGGCAGAGGTCATGTTTTTTACAGGACAACTCTAAGAGTATACAGGTGACCCAGGTTGTAAATAATCACCAGCATGCTAAAGAACTCAGCAAGATGCCCCAAATCAGATATGCAGAGAAATTTTTGAAAAGGTTTCATTTACAGGGGAAATGAGAAGAGGGAGAGCAGAGAGAAAGATTAATTAGCCATTATGTCCTACCAGCATCACCATCTGAGCTGAGACGTTAAGGTGTAAGTCAAAGCCAGAAAAGCAAGAGAGTGAGAACTTACATGTATTTACTTAAAGGACAAACAATTACACTTAATTCTACCTCTAATTCCTAGTGGCCCCCTGTTCAGGAAGTCAGGTGTATGGAATGCTGGGCATGGAGATGGAGATAGAGACCATAAATGTGTCAAGTAGTAGAGTTCATTCAGGACATCACTTACTGGCTCAGAATTTTCTCTTTACTATTCTTTAAGTAATGGGATTATTCTTGGTTCATCTCTCTAAAGTTTCTATAAGTAATGGCATTATTCTTGGTTCATCTCTCTAAAGTTTTTAAGAGAAAAATAGATGAAATGGCATAAAAGAAAACCCATTGGGATCCCTTGTTTAAAAAGCTAATATGACATTCTGTAAGCAGGAGTTGATTATGCCTCTGTAAAATGTTTCTTTGGCATAAAAGTATTTTTAGGCTGGCTATTTTTTTAAGAAACTGTACACACAGGAAGAGCTCTGAAAACTAAGAAGGAGTTGCTCCTTTGTAAGAGACAATTACAGTTATAAGGGAGGTAGCCATATGTAAGGGTGTCTCTTCCCTGTACTAGGAAGAGGTAATGACCAAATCTCTAGGAACTGTTTATTAATGGAGTGGGTGGCAGTTTAAATCTGTACAACCACCATAACCTTGCTTATTGTTCCTCTCCTGATAACCACCTTCTCAACTGCCTAAATTAGCAATGGAAAGGAGAGCTTAGCAGGAAGAGAGCTATTACCAGAGACACCATCCTCCCTCCCCCAAGAATCCTATCTGCATAACAAGGGAACTTCTGTTTCTCAAACATCTCACTGCCTTCCTATGGGTGGCTTTATTTTTCTTTGTTTCCTTATGCCAGACCTCTTTCTTTAACACTACATGTTATATAAACCTCAATTACCTGACTGCCTTTTGAGTTCCCATGTATTTACAGACCTAATATAAGTGCATAATTACATTTGTTTTTCTACTATTTATGTGTCTTATATCAATTTAATTGTCAGACCAACGAAGACCTAGAAGGGTAAAGGGAAGCTATTCCCTTTAGGATCTCCTCAAAGTAGATAGCATAGATCTCATTTCAGAAATATCACATAGTTTTCAATATCATTGTAGGAGTACAGAGCCAGGGATAAAATGCAATACCAGCGTATTTATCCAAGTGAAACTAGTTAATCCAATATAATAATTTTATTTTGAATAAACAGATTCAGAGAATTTATAACAAAAGAGCAAGATTGCAGATTTGAACCAGGAAATCACAGCCCATTCCAAGGATGAGCATGACCATTTACTGATAAGACTCCTGCCAGGAAATCACTGATAAGACCCTGCCTGTAAGCAGCCTTCCCCCCCACCCCCCCACTGACATCATCTTTCCCTAAAACCCACCAAAAGTCACACGGAAGCTACCTTGTATAAATGCCCCCTGAGCTCTTTGTTTGGGGCCCAAGTTTTTGGAGGGTACTCCCTTGGGTCTGCCGGCTTAATAAATTCCTTTGCTCACCATGTTCTTGAGTGCTGCTTGGTCTTTCCGCATCAACTTCTGCAGCAGGTTAAGTAATTGGGTAGGAACAGTTGATCTGGAACTTTTGACTTCTCATTAAGGGTTCTTTATATGCAGTAGATCCTATGTTCAAAATTTATAAATAACTTTACAACATTTACCAGAATTCCAACTGTCTACAATTTGTACATAATCTTGAAAGAAAAGTTGTGGAGACATTGCTGTAATTCACGTGAAGTTATAATTTTATGTGCATGATGCTGACAGATGAATAAAGCATTTTGTTTAGGGTTGTGAAATAGCATATTTCACATAGAAGTCGTGGAAGAGAGGAATAAAAAAGTAATGGTTAAGTTCATATCCTTGCAAAATATATAAACTGCAAACATTGATAAGGACTTTTATAAATGATATACTTGATCAGGAAGTCTAAGTTAGGCAATAGCTCATAAAATGACTGTCTCAAAAAAAAAAATAAATAAATAAATAAAATGACTGTCTCTTTCCATCTCTGCAGATTGAGAAATATGACTGTAAGTTCTGTTTGGAAGGTGACCTAAAAGAGATATAAGAATATATACAAAATTGAAAACAAAAATAGGAAAAGGCTTTAGGAAGCAATTTGACTTTACACCCTGGCTCTAAAATGAACAGTTTGAAAGTTCAAGATGGAAATCTAAATAATAGGGCCTTCCTGGTGGTGCAATGGGTTAAGTGCAGCTCTGTGGAGTTGCCAGCAGCTGGGGTGCCAGTTCGATGCCCAGCCAGGGAGAATCCCACATGGAGCAGCAGACCTCTCCTGCCTTGCCTGCTGCTCCCCTCAGCAGTGTATTTTGGTTGATCTGCCTGTTCTATTCCCCACTTTGCCTCTGGTGAGCCTTCTCACCGCCCCACACCTCTGGCCTGCACCTCAGCTTGTATGCAAAAATAAAACAAATCTTAAAAAAAAAAAGAAATCTAAACAATAGAGTGATTGGTGAGGGATTATAGTATAGCACAATGGGCTCAATTGCAGAGTAGAACTTTCTTTTAAAGGAGACTATAGATCAAAATAGGACATAAATTTAGTGAAAAGAAAATAGCGAATTTGCTAGAAGAATTCGTACCTTTAGGCATTCATGATAAGAACAGAAGTAAAATCCTAGGGAAAAAAACTGAAAAATTAGGAGCCATAACACTGGTCAACAGTGAGATCATTACTGACTTTAAAAGGCCCTAATCTGTAATATATTGGCGTACTGAACATAAATGTCACCTTGAAAATTTTTTGTTAGCTCTCATTTTGAAGATATTTCATACAATTCATTCTGTATGTCTCCCCGTGTAAATTTATCCATTAGGGCTGCAATAACATCCTAAATCAGCCTAGAATGAGGTAATATTGCATCACATTGCATAATACCATCGTGCACACATCATCCAGAGTTGATTGCATCATTTTCTGATGCAATGCAATACTACTGCCAGGCGGCTGCTGAAGGAAGCTGACGTCAGCAGTGCACTATAGAAAGCCCTGTCGGAAAGGTCGAGCATTGAAAATATTTCAGACTTTGTGCGAGATGGTTTAAGCTACTGTTCCATAGAATTGTTATTATTTTATCCATTTAGGCACAATACAGAACAGTAATGTCTTGAAAGTGCGTTAATAGCATGGACAATTTCTGCTCTATTTGTGGGGAAATGACATTTGCTAACCAGAAGGAAAGTATCACTTCTCAAGTGAAGAAGGCTTATCATCTTTACTTCGGATGCAAGGTTGGTGACCAAGACAAACCTTGGGCACTGCATATATGCTGTGCTACATGTCCAACACAGCTTTCACAGTGGTTCAATGGCAAAAGACCATCAATGCCATTTGCAGTCCCCATGGTGAGGAGAGAGCCAAGCAACCACATAAAAGACTGTTCCTTCTGCTTGGTTCCTCCTCTTTCTGGTGGAATAATGAAGCAAAAGAAGTCGAGACTAGTCTACCCAAACATTCCGTCTGCATTGAGACCAGTTGCACATGGTGAGGGACTTCCTACTCCAGAACCTCCAGCAGAATATTCTCTTGATTCATCTGATGAGGACAAGGGTGAGCCAACTTGTTCTTCTCCTGTTCCATCAGCATGCAGTGATCCAGATTTTCACTGTGGTGCATCATCAACCCCACACAGACTAACACAGGAAGAACTCAGTGACCTGGTTCGTGATTTCTACTTATCCAAGAACAAGGCCGAATTGCTAGGATCAGGACTTCAACGATGGAATCTTCTAGAAGAAGATGTCACTATTACTTTATATCGAAAGCGCCACCAGCAGTTGGAGCCTTTCTTCAGAAAGGAAAGTACTCTGGTATTCTGTTCCAATATTGAGGGCCTCATGAATGCCTTAGAAATCACTCATGACCCACAAGAATGGAGACTATTTCTAGACTCTTCGAAACTGAGTTTTAAGGCTGTGCTTTTTGCACAATGGAAACCATCTTCCATCTGTTCTATTCCTGAACAGCTGTACAAGAGACAAGTGAAGAAATCTAAGAAGTAGTCTGTGACTTGATTTTTTATAGGTATTATCCATAGGCCTGTTACTATTGGCATGCATTTCATGATGTAGACATTATTTATTGCAGATTACAAAAAAAACTAGAGCCAAACTTAGAATTTGACTGTCATATTTGTGTTGAGCACATACAAATTGATAGGAAATGACTAAATTTATTTCAGTAACATGACTTTTGTAAAAAATTGTTGACCAATGTAATATGAGGAAAGAAAATGAATAGGAGAGCATTTATTTTGCCAACTGGTGTGGTAATGGAAGGTATTGAAAGTCATCTTCTAATTTCTTTTGATTTCTCAGTGACTTGGGAAGCAGTCACCATTGGTAGTGAATATGGAGGCCATGAGTGGGAAATTTTAGAAAAAAAAAACATTCTATAGAATAGCCATTTAGTAAAGCGTGGATAGACTATATAAATATATCATGATAGCTGCATTACAATTTTAAAACCAGACAGAAGGTTGACGTAATGAGATTTCAAGATAATTGCAGAGAGGAGTTGAAATGGTGAGATCTGGGATATTGGAAATATCATTTACATTATTGCTAAACTCATCAAATATTAAGAAAACTATGTTTAAGAAGAGTGACAGTGAGTTGGCGGCTAAAATTCTTAAGTAATGCGAAGGGAGAAAGAATTTCTAGAGAAATGGAAAGAAGAGAGTTGCTGTTTTAGTTTAATTTTAAGAAGTTCAAGTCTGGGGCTTTTCATGGTTGAAGAAGAGAGAAGACAGCAAAGAACATGTCCACTATATCCAGTCTAGTTTACTGGCTACCTTAAGAGACAAAAGTACTTTTTGAATGGAGCTAGATGTAAAGGCCATGCCCTCAGTACAAATTCAGAATTCATTTAGAGGAAGAAAGTGAAGCAGCATTCAGAAAAGAGGTAGGTGATATTGGGGACTTTACTGATGGACAGTAAACTCCCATTGGACACTGTGGAGTTATTCTGGAAGGCGAAGAGGGATGGAGATGGGAAGAAGCAGGGGGTGTTAGGAGTCGCATAGGTATTAGGGAGTTGGAAATAAGGGAGTCAAGACTTAATCCTGTGTTATCCATGTTATTATGTAATGTGGGTTCCCGTAAGTTACCCTTACCAATGTTAAAACTTTCGCAGAGGTAAATCATATTTCTCTTTGTCCGTGCTTGGATTAGTTTACTGATGTTTGCATAATGCTGGTGATTTAAAACAATAGAAGTTTGTGCTAGCATAGTTCCACAGTCCAGAAGTTGAAAGTCAAGATTTTGGCAAGGTCTCATTTCCTCTGAGGACTCTAGGAGAGAGTCTTTGTCTCTCCTAGCTTCCTGTGACTGTCAGCATTCCTTATCTGTGTGCACCACCCCAAACTGCTTCCTTATTCACATTGCCTCCTCCTCTTCTCATTGTAGTCTCTCCTCTCACTTATAGGGACACTTGCCATCGGATTTGAGTCCTGCCCATATAATCCAGATCACCTTATGTCAAGAACAGAAACCTCAACTTACTTTCATTAAGTAATTTTTTGAGGGTGGGGGGCACCATTCAGTGCCCTGCACTGCTGCACTGCTGGCTATATTTAGAATCTTCAAGCTCACTTAAAATCTCTAGGATTTCCTAGGATTACTTGAAAAATACTCATTTATTGGTCTACCCAGCCTTATTTTCCTGGTCTTGGTCTGTTCTGATCACATTTGGTGATGTCTCTATTGTCTGTGATATATTTGATACAATTTCATCAAGTAGGTCCATTTAAGAAACTGTGATGAACCCTGCTAATGGTGCCATTTCATGAAATACTACCAAGTTTAGCTTCTATGCCAGTGTTGCCCTCCCTCATGCTTCATCTGTCTTGGCCATTACTTCCTATAGGAGATATTGCCTCTGGACTCTGGCAGCATTTATGCATTGGCAGGAGCCTTTGAAGTTTCAGAAGACCAAGCTGCATTTTGTGGAGCTTGTGTTCCATCCTTCAGCAATGATCAGTCCATGGTCAATTTATTTCAATCTACATAGCCACTCCAACAATGGGATAGTTGAAACAAATCTTCACTAGCATGCAATTTTATTTATAAATTTATCACTTCTGTCAATTACTGAAATTTAATAGAAATCCATTAATGTTAAATATTTAGTGCATATTGAAATACCCCTGAATTTCTCCTATATATTTCTGGTTGGTTTATTTAATTGTAATCCAAATGAAAGTCCACCCATGGTAACCAGTTGATGAGTTTCTTTTTTGGATAATTTTTAAAAATCCTTTTTGTGTTTTCACTATTTTCTCCCTCACATGTGTTTCCTCACTCTCCACCCCCACCTCCTGCCATTTGACATAATATATTTCACACCTTTTGTTATACAGTTTTATAAGGAGACACAAAAATGTTTCTTTTAGTTTTCATTGTATTATGAAAATCATTTAGATTCAGTAGTTTTTTATTAGCTGGAGTATTCTTTTCATCAGCTATTTGTTCGATCAAAGCTACGAGTTACATAGGAAATGTAGGATACAAATGATATTCTTTCACCTGAGCAGGTTTCACAGTAATTGGTGACCTAAGAACCATACAAAGTGAAACAGTAGGTGCCTGATTTTAGTATCATTGTGAAATCATAGATTGGAACTTATTTTTTTTATATATTTCAATCTACTGTGTATACAAAGGACAGCCTATAGAGCAGTATGTAAAGGTATTTTTCATTCCTCTTTATGTGTTTATTGCACCCTCCTCCATTGTTGGATCTACCATAGTCTATCTATACAACTATCAGTACAACCCTCTATTGATGAAGCTTGGATTATTTCTAGTCTTTCGTTTATTACAGATTTAGTTTCTTAATATTTTTTAAAAAATTATTTACTTCCCTTAGGATGATTTCTCTCCTGAAAGGACATTTGGGGCTTCATTTGAATACACATTCACTTAACCTAGATCCTCTACTATAATTACAGCATTTCCATATTTTAATTTTCATATAACATTTCAAAATATATAAATTATAAGACACCATAATTTGTAAAGAAAAGCTGTGCCTAAGACTTCTTGGAATGTATCCAATAGTTGATTCATTTTTGACAACAAAATATTTTTGATGATTAATGTGCTAAGAATTCAAGTGAGAATATATCAGTTCCCATTAAAATGTAGTTTTAAAATAATTTATATCTTCATGGAAATTAAAATAGGAAAAAGTTGTTTAATAAGTTATTTATAGTCAGAATAATATATGATTATAATGTTAGGAAGTCACTACTTCATGTGTTTTTGTATTTTTTAAAAACCATATTTTATTTGTAGTTGAAATCATAAGCACACATATTTCAGAATTAGAAGAAAAACTAAAATTATAATTAATTGTCTGCTTTCTGAGATGATGACTACTTGAATGTTATGGGAACCATTTTACTGATAATTTTAATTTTAAAGTAATTTTCACATCTCTGGTTGCCCAATTTTTTTTCCTAGTGATGAACAGAATCACTATTTTCTTTCTTTCTTTTAATAGTCAAGTATGTATAATATATTGTGAGTTCTATAACTTTCTTTCACAGGACATACTAAGTAGAATAATAGTCAAGCAAAACATACACGCAAAACAGTAAGAAAAAGCTATAATTATTGAATCATAGGTTATATTTAGCTTTTTTCCCCTTTCCACATTTTTTTATTACAAATGACAGAAAACCAAAAGTAAATTAACCTAAGGGAGAAAAAGAAGAATGGAATGGGTGAAAGGAATTAATTGACACATGGTGAATGAATTTAGGAGTATTCTATCTTCAGGTATGGGTCAAACAACACAGGACTGATTCCCTCTAACTGTTGGGTCAGCTTCTTCTATATTAACTCCATTTTTAAGAAGGCTCATTCTCTGCTGGCCTCATGAGGGCTGTGCAAGTGAGCAATAGTCTTTCTTTGAAGGCTTCCAGGATATATCTTGAGATTAGCTTCAATGAGATTCAGTGCGAACCAATTGCTGTAGTCAGGGGAATTCAATGTGCTGATTTCTTGTGGCCTGGGTGTCTCACTAGATAACATGTTGTGAGAATCAGGGAACGCTAATTTCTAAAACAAAGTGCAGCTTATGCTTGCAAAAGTGTGAATGGATGGAGGAAAACAGTAAGTGTCTCAAGGGGTTATAATAAATGCCAATGCATTTTGAAAAACTAAGTTTTTCTAATGTTTTAAAATGTTTAAAATGTTTTAAAATGTTTTTAAAACAGTTTGTCTAAGTTTATATTGCCTTCATTATTTAGAGACTTCTTAGCTTTTGAAATTTCAGAGAATACTGCATTTTGTCTATTTAGTTATTTATGACATGAATAGGAATGGGAAAAAGTGAGAATGTGAAACACTGCTTTATTTCTTTGCAAACTTCTGCTTTCCCTCTCTTCTTACTTTCCTTCTTCCCCCTCCCTCCCTTATTCTGTGCTTTCTTCATTACTTACTTATTGTATCTTCCTTCTATTTCTCTTATTTCATTATTTTTAAATATTTTTCTATTTCCAGTTTCTCCCTATTTCCTTCTCTTTTTCTAAAGGATTGTTTTGACCCTGTTATCCTTTCTTTAATCATCTTCAATCTGCTCACCCTCCATCTCTGAGATCTCTCTTTTTTGTTTAAACCAGAAGGTATATACTTCTGTAAGTTATCAATGGATAGGCTGTCTTTGTGTAAGGAAATGTGCGATGGAAAGAAGGGACTCTCTCTATGTTCAGGTTCCAATTCTATCAACGTACTGACATATTAATGGTCCCAATAATTCCTACCCAAGTATTTTTAAACATGTTTTCTTTCCTAGCATGCAATGAAAATAGCTCTTACCAAGAGCACTAACCAAAGTCAGATGCTCAACTCAGTTTTTGCTGAATATTAACTACATGTAGCTCTTTGCATTATTTCATTTCTCCAAACTGAAACATGTTCTTAATTTTCAAGGAAACTTTAGTCTAACCTGAACATCGTTCTCTGTCTGTATGAAACCATCAAGCAGTAACATTTAGCATATTCAATTTATGTATATATATATATATATATATATATATATATATATATATATATAAATGATATATATATAAATGATTACACACAGGAATGGATATTAGGAGGCGATCTTTTTTGGAAATGATTTAGAAAATTCCTACTGTAATTATTTGCTAGAATTTATACTGTTTTAAATCTAAAACCCACTGAATTTTAATTGCATGATCCACTAACACTGACGTTCCACAATCATTGACTTTTAAGTGTGAAAGAGGGAAAGGTCAAGTTTCATTCCTTTCCCTATGGATTGCCAATTGTCCAAAGCAGTATCTATTAAAAGGAGTTTCCTTTCTTTATTTCTCCACAGTGGCATTTTTATCAGGAATCAGTGTTCATATATGTTTGAATCTACGTCTGACTCTCTGTTTCATTAATCTATTAATCTATCTTTGTGATAATATCACATTGTTCATATTCCTAGATAGTGCAGTTTTATAATTAGTCTTAAAATTTGGTGGTTTGTATTTGCCATTGTTGTCTCTAACGAATGTATTTTTTTAAATAAATATTTCATTTATTTTTGTTATTCATATCTTTTACATTATTGTGTGTTCCCCATAGGTTACCCATCACCTGTTCACCCGTGGAGCCATCACCATAGTCCCCCATGCCCCCTCTTCCCCCCTCTTGAGCCCTTACCCTGCCCTCTTTCCCTGCAGAATGTTGCATTCTTATTTGGCTCCCCTATATTCCTGTTACAAGTGAAACCATTCAATGTTTTTCTCTTTCTTTCTGGCTTATTTCACTGATCATGATCCCCTCTAGGTCCATCCATGTTGCTGCGATTGCATGTGTTTGTCTTTTTTGAATGTTGAATAGCATTCCATTGTGTATATGTACCACATCTTCTTGATCCAGTCATCTATTTTTGGGCATCTGGGTTGTTTCCATACCTTAGCTATTGTAAACAGTGCTGCAATAAACATGTGGGTGCATGTATCCTTTAGGATTAGTGTTTTTGTGTCCTTTGGGTAGATTCCCAGAGTGGTATTGCTGGGTCATATGGAAGCTCCATTTCTAGCAGTTTGAGGAAACACCATACAGCTTTCCATAGTGGTTGGATCAATTTGCATTCCCACCAGCAGTGTAGGAGAGTTCCTTTTTCTCCACATCCTTGCCAACATTTGTTGTTACCTGCTTTTTTAATGTGCTCCATTCTCACTGGTGTGAGGTGGTATCTCATTGTGGTTTTAATTTGCATTTCCCTGATTATAAGTGATGTTGAACATTTTTTCATATACCTGTTGGCCATTTGCTTTTCTTCTTTGGAGAAGTGTCATTTTAGCTCTTCTGCCCATTTTTTGACTGGATTGTTGACTTTGTTTTTGTTGAGTTGTGTGAGCTCTTTGTAGATTTTTGTTATCAGTCCTTTATCGGTTGTATTGTGGGCAAAGATCTTCTCCCAATTAGTAGGGTGTCCGTTTGTTTTAATTATTGTCTCTTTTGCTGTACAGAAGCTTTTTAGTTTGATGTCGTCCCAGCTGTTTATCTTTTTTTTTACTTACTTTGCTATGAGGGAAGTGCTTTTAAAGATTTTGCTGAGATGTATGTCATGTAGACCTTTGCCTATATTTTCTTCTATAAACTTTATGTTTTGAGGTCTTATCTCCAGGTATTTTATCCATTTTGAGTTGGTTTTTGTGCATGGTGTGAGGGAGTAGTCTAGCTTCATTTTTTTGCATGCAGCAGTCCAGTTCTCCCAACACCATTTATTGAACAAGCTAATCGTGTTCCATTGCATATTCTTTGCTCCTTTGTTGAAGATTAGTTGTCCATAAATATGTGGATTTATTTCTGGGTTTTCTATTCGATTCCATTGGTCTGTGTGTCTGTTTTTGCTCCGGTACCATGCTGTTTTAATTATTATGGCTTTGTAGTATAGTTTGAAATCAGGGCATGTAATCCCTCGATTCATATTCTTTTTAGTCAGGAGAGCTTTAGCTATTCGAGGTTTTTTGTGGTTCCATATGAGTTTCGTCAATATCCGTGCTATTTCTTTGAATAATGTCATTGAGATTTTTATCAGAATTGCATTGAATCTGTAGATTGCTTTTGGTAGGATGGCCATTTTGATGATGTTGATTCTTCCAATCCATGAGCAGGGGATGTCTTTCCATTTTTTTGTGTCCTCCTCTATTTCTTTTAACAGTGTCCTGTAGTTTTCTCTGTATAAGTCCTTTACCTCTTTTGTTAGGTTTATTCCCAGGTACTTGATTTTTTTTTTTGTTTCGATTTTGAAGGGGATATTTTTATAATTTCTTCTCCTTCAGACTGAGTGTTTACATATAGAAAGGCTACTGATTTTTGTGCATTTATTTTGTATCCTGCTACATTACTGAATTGGTCAATAGTTTTGAGTAGTTTTTCTATGAAGTTTTTAGGATTCTGTATGTATATAATCATATTGTCTGCAAATAGTGACAGTTTAATTTCTTATTTGGAAATTCTTATTTGGATTCCTTGTATGTCTTTCTCTTGTCTTATTGCTCTGGCTAGGACTTCAAGTGTTATATTGAAAAGCAATGGTGAGAGTGGACATCCTTGTCTTGTTCCTGATTTTGGGGGAAAGGCTTTCAGCCTCTCACCGTTGAGGTTAATATTGGCTGTGTGTTTGTCATATATGGCTTTTATTATGTTAAGGAATGTTCCTTCTATCCCAAGGATTTCAAGGGGCTTTATCATAAATGGGTACTGCACTTTGTCAAATGCTTTCTCAGCATCTATTGATATGATCATGTGGTTTTTATTTTTCTTTTTGTTGATATGTTGGATTACATTGATTGATTTTTGGATGTTGAACCATCCTTGTGTCCCTGGAATAAATCCCACTTGGTCGTGGTGTATTATCTTTTGGATGCATTGTTGGATCCTGTTGGCCAAGATTTTGTTAAATATTTTTGCATCTGTAGTTTTCTTTTTTTTTTTTTGTATTGTCTTTGTCGATAGTACTCCTTCCTTCTCAATTTTTTGAAAGAGTTTGTGTAATATAGGGATTAGTTCATTTTTAAACGTTTGGTAGAATTCATTTATGAAACCATCTGGTCCTGGGATTTTGTTTTGGGGGAGGGTTTTGATTACTGCTTCAATTTCCTTGCTTGAGATTGGCCTGTTTAGGTGTTCTATATCTTCTTTACCTATTTTTGGGTGGCTGTGTAGTTTCAGGAATTTGTCCATTTCCTCTAAGTTGTTGAACTTGTTTCCGTATAGCTGTTTATAATAATTCTGATTATTCTTTTGATCTCTGCTGTGTCTGTTGTAATTTCTCCTCTTTCATTTCTTATCCTGTTTGTGTTTTTTGCCGTTTTTTCTTTGTGAGCCTTGCTAGAGGTTTGTCTATCTTGTTGATTTTTTCGAAGAACCAGCTTTTGGTTTTGTTTATCTTCTGTATTATTATTTTTTTTTATTTCCATTTCATTACTTCTTTGATTTTTAATATTTCCTTTTTTGTACTGGCTTTTGGGTTTTTCTCTTGTTCCTTTTCTATTTCTTTGAGGTGGGAGATTAGATTGTTTCTTTGAGTTGTTTCTTGTTTCTTGATGTGAGCCTGTATTGCTATGTATTTCCCTCTTAATACTACTTTTGCTGTGTCCCAAACATTCTGGAAGGTTGTGTCTTCTTTGTCATTCATTTCTAGGTATTTTTTAATTTCTTCTTTGATCTCCTCATTAGTCCAGTGTTCTTTGAGCAGTGTGGGTTTCATTCTCCATGATGTAAAAGCGTTCCCTTTTTTTCTTTTCATGGTTCATTTCTAGTTTGATGGCTTTATGATCAGTGAAGATAGTAGATATGATTTTGATCTTTGTGTATCTGTTGAGGTTTGTGCTGTGACCTAGTATGTGATCAATCCTGGAAGTATGATCCATGTGCACTTGAGAAGAATGTGTATTCAGATTTTTGTGGGGTGCAGTGCCCTATAGATATCTGTTAAGCCCATGTGGTCTAGGTCCTTATTTAGTGCTTTAATGTCCTTACTTATTTGTTGTCTTGTTGATCTGCCCATTTGTGATAATGGCGTGTTGAAGTCTCCTACTATATATGTATTTTTTCTAATGTCTGTTTTCAGAGATGATAATAATTGTCTTATATATTCTGGTGCTCCTTCATTTGGGGAGTATATGTTGATGAGGGTTATATCATCTTGCTGAATTTTCCCCTTTATCATGATGTAATGACCATCTATGTCTCATTTTACCTTTTTTAGTTTGAAGTCCTTTTTATCTGATATAAGTATAGCTGTCCCTGCCTTCTTTTTAGGTCCATTTGCTTGTAGGATTGTTTTCCAGCCTTTTGCTTTTAGTCTGTGTTTATCTTTTGTGGCTAAATGTGTTTCCTGTAGACAGCAGAAGGTTGGGTCCTGTTTTTTGATCCATTTCGCTACTCTATACCTTTTTATTGATGAGTTGAGTCCATTTACATTTAGAGTTAATATTGATACATTGGCATCTATATTGGTCATTTTGTTTGTCTTTTTGTGGTTTTATTCCTTGTCATTTTCTGGTCTTTTTCATTCCTTGTCGGTTTTGGTTTTAGGACTTCTTGTAGTATTGTTTGTAGTGGGGGTTTAGTTATGACGAATTTCTGGAGACTGTCTGGGAAGATCCTTATCCTTTCTTCATAGAGGAAAGAGAGCTTTGCACGATAAAGTATTCTAGGTTGGAATTTATTGTCTTGGAGTTTGTTGAATATGTCTTTCCATTCTCTCCTTGCCCGTAGCGTTTCTTCAGAGAAGTCAGATGTCATCCTGATTGGTTTTCCTTTATAAGTTATTTGTTTCCTCCCCCTTGCCATCTTCAATATTTTTTCCTTGTCCTGTATTTGTGTGAGTTTAACTATGATATGTCTAGGTGTAGGTCGTCTGGGATCATGGTGATTTGGAGATCTTCTTACTTCTTGTATGCCGATTTTCATACTTGGGAAATTTCCTTCTGTCACCTTCTTAAATATTTTCTCTGCTCCTTGGTTCCTCTCCTCTCCTTCTGGGATTCCTATAACTCTTATGTTTCCTTTTTTCATGGTGTCAGATCGATCTTGAATTGTTTTTTTCATTCTCTAAAGAATGTCTTGATGACTCTCAGCAATACCCAGTTCCTTTTACATTTTAAAGTTGTTTTTCCAATAGGCGTTTAATGAGATTGGGTTGTGTCTTTAGATAATTTTGGGAGAAAATTAGTATTTTCACAATATCAAGCCTTGTAATTTATTAGTATAGTATACACATATATACTTCCATTTATTTAGACTATTACAATAATAACTTAGAGTTTTCTAGGTAAAATTGCACATATTTCATTATGCTTATGCCTAGAAATTTGATGAATTTTCATGCTATTGTAAATTATTTTTGTAGTAATCAGATTTTATAAAGCTACCACTTCCTGGAATTCTGGTAATTTAATCAAACCCTAGTCTAGGTAATGCTGTGAAGGAAGTTTGTAAATGTAACTAAGGTTGTGGAGTTTAAAATGGGCATGGTATCATAGATTGCCCAGGTGGGCACAATCTTATAATGTATGCCCTTTCAAGGAAAGAAATTTCTCTGGCAGAAGTCAGAGAGATGTGGCAGAAGGAAGCAGAGACAAGAAGGCAGCAGAAGGGATTTGAAACATGGGGAGCAATTAGACTGATGGCTTTGCAGCTGGAAGATAGAGACAGGGATCATGAGACAAAGAATGTGGATGGCCTCTAGAACCCAAGAGTCATCAAAGATGCAGTGGCCTTGGTCCTATAATTCTAGGATACTGATTTCTGTTAACACACTAAATAAGCACAGAAGTAGATTCATCCCCAGAGACTTCACAAAGGAATGTACACCTGCCAAAACCTGGATTTTGACCTTGTGAAACCCAGAGGGTAGGCCAGCTGAGCCACCTGTGCCTTAACATTTGATCTACAGAACATGTAATTGGTTTCGTTTTAAGCTGCAAAATTTGTGATAATTTTTATGGCAACAAAAGACAACTAACCAATACAATTTCCTGTGCAATTTTATTTTTAAATTGTCTGTTGCTGCTGTAGACCTTCAGTTGATTTTTGCATATTGATCTTATACTTAGTGAACTTGCTCAATTCATTTATTATTTGAGATTTTCAATAAATGATTATTTGTAAAAAATGACATTTAAAAATTGTTTTCTTTATTCTACTGTTGGGACCTTTATTGTACTGCTGAGTAGAAATTATAAAAAAGGTCATTTATTTTTTAATTATTAAATTTATTTATATATATTTTACATCATTGTTCATTTTTGTACAATCGTTGCTTTCTCCTTTCAGATGTAATCCCCATAAAATTTCCACCACCAATTCACCCATTTATGCTATATGTTATCAAATACATTTTCTGCATTTTTGAGATAACTATTTGATTTTTTTTTGCCAATATGACCAATTACAGTAATTATTTTAAAGTGTTACATTAGACTTACACTCTTAAATAAAGGACAACAAGATATTTAGTATCTTCTAAATGTTACTGGATTAAAAAAATGTCTATAATTACTAGTATTGACGTCTTATACTTTTTTTCTTGTAATGTCTTTTTCAGGTTTTGGTGTCAAAGCCACAGTGTTTTCATAAAATAAGCTGGAAAGGTTTTTTGTTCCTAGTGCCTTAAGGAATGCCCTATATGTAGTTGCACTGTGATGGTCTGCAATTCACAGGACAGGGAATCACTGCAGTTTGTGCTACCTCTTGAATATACCTATTCAAGCTATACATTCAAAAATTTGAGAAATTAATCCAGAATTATTTCAGGGACTCATTAAACACACTTTGGGAGAGATTTAGGGAAATGTTCTCTATTACATTCCTGCAAATCTTCACTTAAACTAGCTGTCCACATGTCTGTCTAGGTTCCAGGGATTAGATAAACTCAAAATCAGTGTGTAGTATGCCTCAAGTGTTCAAATGAACTTTTTCAAACCCACGTCAGTTATTTTATAAATTACCACAGATCTCTTTGGACATAATTAAAAGGAGTATTTACAATATGAAATTGTGATAGATCTTTTTCAGGAGTCTCTATCTTTCCTTTTATTCAAGAGACCCTCAGATCCAGTTCAGGTTTAGGAATTCTGTAAATAGTTATGGTTTTCCGTTACTATGATTGAAGGTAAGTCTCAGTTTAACATATCTAGATTTATTTTGGTTGTTTTTTTCATATGTTTACTCAAATAGCATCTAACTATGCTGCCTGTCTTTTAGTTTTAGGGACTATACAATAAATTAATCACCTTGAATGATACCATTCAGACTACCATGCTGGTTCTGACCCCTCTTTTGACAACTACCACCATATTGCTTCAGGTAGTTGGGTTAAACTACCTGGCTCTGCCTTTTCTGGATTTTATTAGGACTATGAAATCTGGAAGCCATTTTCAATATAGCACTATTAACTCTGACCTTTACCCAATAGGATATAAAAGATCAAAATAATAGTAGTTTTATGGAAAATTAGAGCTTTTTCTAGTTGTGTTTCCCAATTTTTCAGTGTCCTTTAGTTCTTAGAGACATAATTAGAAGAAAGGTGAATGTATTGCACATCATAAATCACTCTCAACATTCCCATTTCAAATGTCTTTTATTTCCTCCTCTATATATAAGGGATTCCCAACAGTTCATTCTCATTCTATAGAATCCTACCATTGTTTCTGGGCCAATCAAATTTCAAAACTAAAGTTAGAACCATTTCTATTTATTCAGTTTAATTATAAATCAAGAATCTTGCATGAAATTATCCATGTTGAGAAATCTAAGCTGAACTGCCATTAATATTTCTTTCTACCTGACCTAGCATTATCACAATTCACGTATACATACTCCCTAGATTTTTATCAACGTAAGTAATTAAGTTACTAAATTTATTTTGATGTGTGTGCTTTATTTTCCCAGGTTTAGTTTTATATTTGTTTGCTGAGTCCTGCAGGAACCAGACTTGAGTTAAATTTCTAGAAACAATGAAGGATAGTATAGGAAATGATAATCTCTTTATAAAGAATATTCATACTCTTTATAAAGAACTACACCTAGTTATCTTACTTCAAGTAAAGTCATTGTCATTTGCATTGATAGTCAAGACAGGAGTAGTATATCAAATAGAGGATGAGAGATTGTTTCTATAGGCAAGTGGAGTTTATGCATTTAGAATACTAAGCGCCACCTATAATAAATTCTTTCACATGACCTCATTCCAGTTCCCAAGTTTCTGCTATTCCTGAAGGAGAGCCCTAACTCTTACATCGCAAATTCAATCTATGTTTTAATTAGGAAAAAGGAGGATTCGATCCCATGTCGAATTTTCATCTATATTAGCTCTACTTGTCAAGAAAGAAGAGATTATTTTAGAAAAGTGATAGAAAGGAGTAGTAGAAAGTTATATCTTATATAAGTTAAGTAGAGCAATATTTGCTACTTTTTTAGAACTCTGAAGCATATTACATTAGTTTAAGATATGTTCATTTTTCATGCTTTAACAAATTTAACAACACAGATAAATTTGTTAATTTGGATTAAGAGACCAATTTATATGTCGGATCAGTTTTAAACTAGATGACCCTGAATTATCAAGCTTGAACAAAAAGAAGAACATTCCCCCAAGCTATTCCGAAACTAGTGAAGATTGTGAATTTACCTAGATTAGATTGGTGTTTTGGAACTTCATGTAGGAAAACTCTTAATAAAGGAGCTATTAGTCAAAATGCTGCTAACATAAACAGTATTGAAATAAATGCTGATGAGGCCCACTCTACTGAAATGAGCATTCATTTCCCTACAATATGACTCATCAGCCATTCTGTTCAATATTTAGATGTATGCAGTATATATAATAATGCTTATAGTAGATTGCTATTAACTGATCTTATAAAAATATAAGTTGTATATTTATACACAATAGATCTTATAAATGAGCATTTACATGTATGATGGGAGTTAGGAATTTGTGATATGAAACACTTTTAAATTCTGAATTAGGAATGTATTTTTACCTAGAATGAAGAGACTATAATTAACTCTAGTTAGTTTTTTCATCACTGGTTTTGGTGAGACAGACCATACTTATTTTTGTAGTTATACAGAAGCATCTTGCTCAGTTGCTAATTGGGACATGGACAAGTAAACAATCTGGCACCATAAACTTCTTTACTTCATTGTAACAGCAATAGCAACAAATTGAACTATACCTATGATTGCTGCAGTCTTTCTATTATGTGACTATTCAAATAGTATTACTATTTTCGGGCTCTGAGACATTATTGTTACTGTGGAGGAAACTTGAAAGTCAGAAATACAGATTCAAATCCTGGGTTTCTTAATTTGTTGATATAAGCAAGAAATTCTTAAATTTTAACTTATCTGAGTGCGAATTTTCTTACATGTAAAATGAAGGCAGCCAATTAGTTCTTTCTCAGGTTTGTGTTGAAGCCACTGTACTACAGTTCTATTAGATTGATTTTAAATATATGAGTGTGTGTGTGTGTACATATACACACACATTTTAATAATCTTCATAGTGTTTCATAAAAAACCTAAAAAGAAACTAGAAAAAGCCTTTCTATGAAGGTATACATTAAGGTAATGATTATCTTCCATTTAAAGAAAAATATGAAAATTGATGTATTAAAATACATATGATATTTTAAATATTAGATAATTAAAAGCTTATAAAGCAATACATAATTTCTAAAATATGAAATAAAAATAAATTAGACTCAGTCACAGGCTTGGGTAATGCCAAGGGTACTATTCATTATTTATCAATACAAAGACTTGCAGATTTTTTAAATTTAAAAAGTTTGAATGTATAATATTATTATGAACTTAGGAAATGAAGCATATTAATGTATGGAACATTAATTCTTGAGGGAAAGAATTATTTAAAAATATTTCAAAATATTAATAAATACACATATATTTTAAATTTTAACATTCTAGAACCTCTAGGATTTTATTCACCAGATATATACAAAAGTATATAAATGCTGATATTTTCCCATTATTTTTTAAGGCAACTCAAACAAAAAGCAAAAGAAGCAGAAAGAAAACAAAGAAAAAAAATGGGAGAAACTGAAAAGCTAGCAATAGATCTGATTACATAAACTTAGCTACTTACACAAAAGTACTAGTATTCCATCATGAACAAATAAAAAGTGGCCAAACGGACAGATTTTTAGACATACAGTAGTTCATCGATTCAAGTATGTATTTTTGCAGTTATTAGAATATATAACAACTAGATCAGTTCAAAATCGTTTTTCTCCAGGGAGCAGTTTTGATGTTTTTTTATTGCTTGTACCCCCAAACACCAGATTTAGACTTACAGAACGATTGTTCTATGTTGTGCCTAGAGGAAAGTACCTTGAGTCAACCTTTGGGTTTCTAGGGATTAGAAAAGTACTGCCCTGGTCTCTCAGGACTGAGCTGGCAAATATAACATGTTTAGAAATACTCAGGAAGTGGGCTGTCCATGTCTGGTTGGGCTGCTTTAACCAAATGCCCCACACTGTGTAGCCTGTAAACAAAAGCTTTTTCACACAGTTCTTAAGAGCTGGGCATCTGAGATCAGAGTGCCAACATGGCAGATGTTGGGTGCCATCCTCTTGCTGTAACTACAGGTGGCAGAAGGGATGAAGTAGTTCTGTGAGACTTCTCTTATAAAGGTGCTAATCCTAATGATGAAAGCCCTGCCATCATGAACTAATCACATCCCAAAGGCCCCATTTCCTACTTTTACCACTCTGAGGATTAAGATTCCCATCTGTGAAAATTTCCATCTGAGGGACACAAACATTCACCATCGCCTAGGCCTGTGGCTTTTGCATCATTTATGGCTTCTTTTAAGAATAGTTAGGTGCTCAATAGGACAAATATTAATACTGTGAGAGAAAATACAGATGTTAGTGATTACAAATTAAAAAGTCATTTTAAGGTGTTGGTTCTTGAGTATGAAATTTGGGGATACTATTTTAGTAGAACTTGTTTTTAAAGCATGCACAGGATGATTAGAAAGTAAAAATATATTTCTGATTAAACTAAAGAATACACAACTTTTATTTAAAAACAGGACTTCTATATGTTACTATAATTAGGTATCTAAATGTAATATAATGTCTTATAATTTAACTAGTAGGATTTTTTCTTATAGGAATGTAGACTAATGGTGCATCTTTGAATAGATGGCATCTTCATTTGAACGGATGATGGTATTGCTAAGTGAAACAAAAGAATAATAAAAGCAAGAAAATCATATATTTTTATTTCTGGGGGAAAAATTTAAAAATAATTGATTTATCTGTCCATATGCATGGAAGATACCTGGAAAAATACAAATGTAACTGCTAAAATTGTATATTGAGAAGTGAGAACTGGAAGTAGGTGTGTTTTTCATTGAATTCCCATTTTATACTTTTTTTTTCACATACAATTTTCATAACAATAAAAATCTTATTATCTCCACACTCCTACAGAAATTCTTGAATAAGACCCAACATTTCAAAAGTATGGATAAAATTGCTTAAATGATTATGATTATATAAATTTACATAGCATTTCTGACTGTCTCAACACCTTTATATCGTCAACCATATTGGAGAAGTTAGAAAATGAAGCATTAATACTTATATAGAATTACATAAATTACAATATTCCTCTCCATTCTATCTCAAAGCTCTCCCTCTTCATTGATGACAATCTTTAACTATTGCAATTTCTCAAATATATACAGTAAGTAGAATGGTAGGTGTGATTCACTATTCACTCAAGAGAAAGAAGGAAGATGAATTTTTCTCAGCACCCTTTGCTCAAACTCACCATAATAACTGTCTTATTTAAAAAATATTATTATTGATACCAACCCATGAATATGTATACAAACATTTATGTAAAAGAAAATAATGAAAATGAGAATGCTAATTTATAAAGTTGGAACACAATGATTCTGATAGACCATGTTTATAAAGTGTCATTTCCTCTGAAAAAGTGCTACTTATTGTTCCTTGACTATTTAAGAAGTTGCATGTAACTTATTATTTTATCACTTATTAATTTATTAATGTGGACTATGGTTTTAATATAACATCTAGATTAAGCAATGACACACGCCAGTACTGCTTGTCATTATGACATGAGACTTGTATATGCATTTTAGAATTTCTTCTATACCCCACATAAGGTTAGGAAAGCTGTGGGCAAAGGTATAAAGTGAAATTAACTGGTGTATGTGAGGATAATCTTGCTATCCATTGCAAATTGATATAATTATATATTTCTATCTGTTTTTCTCTACCAGATGTTACTCTACCTAGTATAGCATTTTTGTTGTTCTCTCTTAACCAGCTAACCATAAAGATAATATGCGGTTTTCATCTTAATTAGTTAAGATAGCCAACCTCAAGAATTGTGCATTGTAGATTTTAATATAGTTAAGGGTCTGATTGCTATAAAATATTAAATTAGGTAAATCACTATAGCCATTAGGCAAATGACTGACTATGCCATTCAACATTTTACTACCTCACATGAAATATAGCTTAATTTTTCTAAAGACATTTTATAGTTCCTTTTTAAACATAACAGTATTGAGCTGGGATTAAGTGGATATATCAATAATTTGCTTTTAAATAGTAAATTCAATTTAACAAATATTTATTGAGTACCTAATAAGTAAAATAATAATATGTAGTATATTGGGAGAAAGAAAGAAAAACTATGAAAATTAAAAACAAATTTAGAAATACATTATTGAACACTAGCTGGTAATTGTGTTTTCATTGTTAGGAAAATACACAGTAAATAATTGTAATATTTGTTTCTTTTACCCTATTATCAATTACTATAGTAGAACTTAATAGAAAATGATTTAATTTTGAAATTAAGGGTTTTTTTGTATGTCATAATTAACCTATATAGTGATAGAAATCACAACTTTTTTACATAATGGTCAAATATGAACATAAAATATACTGATTTAGCTATCTGATAAAAGCTTTGTGATAAATATGGTGGTTGAGTTAGAGACAAGTCATGAGAAAAACTAAACTCAAATTAGATGCAATGAAGTTGAGATATGTAAGTCATGTTTTGAGTCCTAAACAATTTATTGTTGATTTAAAAGAAATAATTAGAAAATGCCTTTTTTCCCTGTAACAAGTAGGGCGATTTCTGTGAATCTTTACATCTGGTTATCAGTGTTTTAAGTGATATGTCCATCTGCCCCAAGGTCTGTAATGTAATTTGACACATTAGAATTATTTTTAATTTGGGAATAATATTTATGAGAAAATATGATTTATGAAAGCAGTATAATGCCAGTAAATTTGAATAAAATGGTTAGCATAAATACATTTTGAATTCTACTTCCTATATGAGAGCTTTGATTGAATGGCTTCTCTAGATAGAATGTGTGATGAATATACCTTCTTGAATAAGAAAGCAACATTCAGCAGGGAAGAAGGGGAGGGGGAGGGCACAAAGGGGGGGGGGAGGGGAGCACGGAGGACTATGGTGATGGCTCCACGGGTGAACAGGTGGTGGTAACTTATGGGGAATACATAATAATGTAAAAGATACGAATAACAAAAATAAATATTATATTAAAATAAAAAAGAAAGATGGAAAGATGGCTCTTCGCTGAAGTAAGCAGCCTGCCCCAGCATTCTGCAACTCCATTTTCCAAAGAATAAACTTTTCAACATACTAGATTAAAAAATTGTTTTGTATTTAGTGTCTTTGAGAGTATTAGAAACATAGTTTAGCTTCCAATTTATATACAATTAAACGTTTAAAGAAAATAATATATCTATAAAAGAATTTAAAATGCTTCTTGTGTGCTAACAGTTTAAAGAGAAAATATGTAATTTCTCAGTCTATTTCATCATTAAAGGTAAATTCTTAATGCAATATTCCCTAGTGATTAATCAGATTTAAAATTAGTGTATTAAATTATAAAACATTGTTTAGTTGCTATAGAGTGGCAACATACTTATTTTGTAAGTATTATATCAGTATACACTTATAATCTACATTTGGTCAAAATTAATGGGTACAAAAATCTTCACAATCCTTTATTCTAGTAACAGTTTTAAAAATGCATCATATGGTAGGTATGTTTACTAATTAACTTTTAAATTTAAATGTTATTGGATAGGAAGACTTGAATTAGTGTTGAGAAATCCTGGTCTTTTCTATAGTTATTAATACAGTACCCATTAAATTTGTTTCTGGAAAAATAAGACCATTTTAACAAATGTTTTGTAAATTGAATATTAGTGTCTATCATTTGGTATATAAAATGGTAAAATTGAGTGAAGACTAATCTACTTTCAAGAAAACTTTGCTTAATCTAGGTTGAATTGGACTCTTCTGACTTGTCCATCTTAGCATACTAGATAAGCTTAATTGGGTAAAATAACTATGTGATAAATTTGATAATGCCAGGGTACTAGCATCATCTCTAACTGAAGCACTAAACTTCTGACTGCACTTTTTTCTTTCTTTTTTTTTTTTTTTGCCTTTATGCGAATGATGTATAATTTCTGCTGATTTAGGTATCTTATGTCAGGGCAGTAAGTATGCAATTAGCTTTAGTTTAAGTGATAGCAGCGTGCTATAAATAAGATTCTTAATTGTGTTTGCAAGATTAAAATTCAGCCTCATTGTTTGTTCCCTTTATTTCTTTGGTGGCATTGTGGTATATTCACATTGCTACCTCTAAATGAATGTCAACTTGTTTTACCTCGACTGCAGTCGATCGATACTTCATTAGACTGAATTGTCTTGTGCCCATGCAACCTTGAAGCTGTGGCTTAATTACCACCCATATTATGCAGTGGCTCAGAGAGCTGTGATCAGCTGTGTCATTTATGAAAAAAAAAAAAAAAAAAACAAATGCCATGGTGCTACCTATATCGAGAAAAAATGACCACTTGGCTTAAAAAAAATAGTAATATCTGATAGATTAAGCATTAATGATTTTTAAAAATTCTTTAAAATATACAAATACAATAAGTTCAATTGTGAAACTCTTACTATTTTACAAAACTCTTTGAAAGGAAAAACAATTTTCATGATCAAACCATTGTACAGTTAAGATAATTTAAAACTAATGGCAAAATTGCATTCAGATGAAAGAGAGGAGAGGGGAAAGTGCAGTCAAATGGCAATCATGACAAATGACATCTCTTGTCCAAGAGTCATTTTTCCTCACTAGACTGATTTGTCATCCTCACTTTTGACATTTTTCATTCTGCTTTGAAATCGCACTGACAGAATAAGATATTTCTAGATTTAACAGCTGGCCAAAGAAGATGGTTTCATGCCTCCATTTATTTTTTGGTTGGCTGTTTCAATTTGTATTTTCAGGCAGCTAAAACCTGGACATACAAAACTTAGTTCTAGCAAAATATTATCAGCTAAACACATCCATGGAAAAGACTATTCTAAAATAAAATGTGAAATGATATGAAATATTGCTTAATTGACAATAAATCGATCTACTGGTCACAATTCAAATATACTAAAATACCAGAAGTTGTGTGTGGCATAGTGGTCAGTGAATCATGTAGTGATTCTAGCATTTTATGCTATAGGAAAATAATCAAAACAAGATTGTTTATCACCTCACTGAGTAACTATATTTAGATAGCAACTTGGCTTTAGAATTTGCTTCAGTTTCTTGGGACTGCCATTACAAAGTACCACAGATGAATGGCTTAAAATAATAAATTTGCTGCCTCACTGTTCTGGAGTTTAGCTATCTCAAGTCAAAGTGTTGGCAGGTAAGATATTCTCCCTCTGAAACTTATAGAAAAGTCTTTCCTTGCCTCTTCCCAGTTCCATGTGATTGTCAGCAATCTTTAGCATTCCTTGACTTGCAGCTGCATAACTCCAATATCAAAAATTGAAAATTTAAGCTCAAATAAAGGAGATCAAGTTTAAGGAGTTCCTTTCCTCTGCTTTTTGTTTCCTTCCTTTTGTTTCCTTCCCCTTCCTCCCTTATTTCTTCCTCCCCCCTTTCTTCCTCCATTCCATTCCATTCCATTCCATTCCATTCCACATTCCTTGTAATACACTGGAATCTTTGTATACCAAGAAATTGAACTGATATTTAGGGACATTTGTATCCATAAGAATTTTCCCTCAAGTTACTTTATAGTTTAATTTGCAGGTGGATAGAACAACCAGTTAAGTGATCTTAAAAGGTTCTGTAAGACATGCTTCTTAAAATATACGAGGCATAGAAATTGCTTGAGAGTCTCCCTAAAATGTAAATTTTGAGAGATAAAGGATTCAGCATTAGAAAAATTTCCAGGTGATGCCGATGTTGCTGTTTTGTAGCATAGACTTGGATAGCAAACTTAAGAGGCATGAGCAGAGGAGAAAGCATTAACCCCAGTTAAAGATCTGGAAAGCTCAAATATGATTTCATGTGATCTACATACTAAGGAACCAGCAACAGGTTGCCACATATAGAGCAGGGATAACAGCTCACCCTTTCATACAAAAGGTAAATACATGTGTGAAAAGAACGATTTCATTGCAGTGTGAAAGTAGTAAGGAATCTGGAGTGACTGGAGGAGTTTAATATATTTGTAGATAAGTTATGATTTTCAGACCAGGTTAACCCTAACAAATGGAAAACCAGAGCAATGTTAAGCAGAATAACCCTGTGTCAAGAAAATACCCAGTAGCGAGACTATCAGCATCCATTGAACAGATATTCACTGAGTGGCTGCTAGGCCCAATACCTTTCAATTTATTTAGGAAACACTAATGAATAAGACAAAGTCTCTACCCTGCTGCAATTTACATTCTAATGTGAAGATACTGCCCTAATAAAGTGAGGTGCAATCTACCCCAAGATGTCCAGAGCAGACCTTCCCAACAGGTATCATTTTGGCATGTAGAATAATTCTAGCTAAGGTTAATTTAGGCCATACAGTCTAACAAGAAATTTTTAACATTTCCTTAGTTACCCAAAATAATTAAAATTGGGATATCACCAAGAATTAGGATCTTTTTCACAAATAATCTTTCAATGAAAGATAACTAAATATATGGCAGGACAAATATTCATCATGTGAATCTGCCTCTAATCTCCTTGAAACCCAGGTTCAATTCCATTCCTTAGCTCATTTTATTTTATATATATGCTTTAGTATATATACACACACACATATATATTATATATATATTTCCAAAAGAGGAAAAAATAGTTATATATATTTATTTATAATATCTATATTATAATATAAAAATAATATAAATATATATAAATATTATATCATAATTTATTCTTAAATTTTATTATAATAAATATTATAATAAATTATATAAAATATTAAATTATATATAATATTAAATTATATTAATATTGTATTAAATATTATAAATAATATTTATATTTATATTATTTTATATTTTATTTTTTCATTTTTCAATATATATTTTTATTGTTATTTATGTCTTTTACATTTTGTATTCCCCTTGGGTAGCCCACCGCCAATTCACCCATGATCCATCTCCATGGTCCCTTGTGTTCTTTTCTATTCCATTTTGTGCCCCTTTCCTTCCCTCCCCCCACCTCCCCTCCCCCTCCTGCTGAGTGTCTCTCTCCTATTTGGTTTCCTTATAGTCCCGTTATAAGTGAAACCATTCGATATTTTTCTCTTTTTTCTGGCTTATTTCACTGAGTATGATCTCCTCTAATTCCATCCATGTCGCTGCAAATTGCATGTGTTTATCTTCTTTGAATGCTGAATAGTATTCCATTG